>JABAJX010000188.1:0-15146 GCA_018221735.1 Termitomyces sp. K1Aa
GCTCACACATATTTGTGGGAAGAGGGGCAGGTCTCCTGTCACGACTGACATCTGCTACATCAGTATCAAGTGTTCCAAGGCGTGCGGATTGTACTCTATGTATAATCACCTATAAACGATTACATTGTCCCAGGAATCTTTTCGCCGGAAGGCAAGAGAAGGGAATCGTCGAGTTAGATAATCCCAAATCTATTTCACTGGAAGTGGATAACCGCAATAATCTTTACTCAGCAGAGCTATCAACATATTGCAGACACATTTTTATTGTTGAAAGAAAAAACATTTTACAGTTCTAGCTTCAATGGTACACCTTGGTCTTCCACGGGCGGTGTTTTGCCATTTCCAATCAAGACGTGTGTGCCAGTGCTTGTAATGCCGTCAACAGTCAGGAAAATCCAAGCTTCAGGTTGGCGTTTAAGATTATAGATTCCTGATGATGGGAAAAATTTCACATACCGGGTCCGGGAGGATACACTCGATTATTAGGTGGAGTCGTGATAGTGATGGAATTACGGTTCGGTGAAAGGATGGCATCCATGAAGACTAGGCGTTGACTCGCGTGGAAGGCGTGCGTTGAGAAACCGAGATCCATCAAGGCGACTGTCTCGGAGATTAACTCTCTACTAGGTCAATAAGATGCATATGTTGGAATGTACCTTGAACATTTCTAGCTTTGAGGCCGGGAGGTATCGCAACGGGAACAGTGAACGCGTGATTGAATGGCAGAGATGCTGGAACATTGTTCAACTCTGGACGCGGGACATTCATATACGGCGGGTTGAGGTATTCAGCACGAAACTCGCTAGAAAGAAAAGAAAAGTGACTATGGGATAGGGAACAAGTCACACAAGGACTGACGTGCGAAATTGGGTATCGTTAACGACAGATTTATGCGGGTTTGAGCCCGCAATAAAGATATTTCTGGATATCTGCTTGAGAGGTATGCCTCGGTAAGAAGTTTTCCGCGCACGTACCCGTTAGGGGTTAAAGTCGCAGTAGAATGATACATGCGGGGAATATCTGAAGAAGGCAAATCATTGTTGGTGAACCTTTGTCCAAGTGGTGCGTGAGGATCGTAGAGGACAGGCCGGAATCTGAAGTTACTCATAGGAAGCACGCCAAGAGCCATTATCAGGGTGCGTATTACTTACACTGGGTGGTCTGCATTAGACCCATTGAGTGAGTCCATTACACTGTTGAAGGCGGCGTAACCAGTTCCAGCCCCGTTGATGATGAGTACTTGGCCATTCGGTAAAAGGGTCATTTCTGACATGACCCTACGCTCCAGCATCCGTTCAACCACCCAGCCACGCCGAATGCCCTCCGGGGTCACCTCGATCCGGCTGCACTGATCCGATGCGGGGTCCTGAGAGGAGTGTTGCAATACTGGTGTGCTGTCACTCGAATTGCTCCCACCGCAGATAAGGATTTCTGGCGTGTAGAGTGGTGGTGAGAGGGGAAGAAGCGCTGCAGCCCCGTCAAAGGGATTGGTGACTCGAACGCCATTTGGAATATCAGGGAGGATTGTTTCAGTCTTCGCTTCAATGTCATAGATTATTGTTTGATTATTGGCAACCATAAAAATTCGTCCATCTGGAAGGGAAAAGACTCTGGTAAAATGTTCAACATATGATCATTAGCGCTTGGAAGCATATGCATACCGAGGAAAGAGGTTTATAGGCAGGCTGCGTTCAAGAAATGCGGATGGCCGTGCAATACCGTTGTCCTTAGGCGGGAAGAACTCAAAACTGCTGACTGAATCGTTGTTGTAGAATGAAGTGACTTCATGAATACCTCCAACTATCATCTGATTTGATATCAGCAACAGACTAATGCTTCAAGAGTCCATCTGACAACCCACCAGTGATCCGTCAAATATTCGCAGCGAAGAAGGATACCACCGCGTCGTGGTAAGATGAAGCGTAGCAGGATCCTCAAAGATGGTGCATCCAATACCATTTGCATCGGTACAAGGTTCGAGTAGTCGAAGCATCATCCTCCCATCGGTGTCAGGTTCTGTATCTGGGTTCTCCACGGGATTTCCACCAACACTGACCTTTGATTGTATAAAATATCAATGGGATAGAAGCTTCCCAGCAGCCGAGACTCACCATTGTACCATTACTGAGGAAACCACCGCTGCCACAGAAGGAATCCGACACCAAGCTCACCGGAGAGGCCGTGTTTGTCTCGAAATTCCAAAAAGCGCCCCATGCCCCAAATCCGTTGAGTTGGAGAGGATTGTCCTGAGCACGGTCAAAGGTCAGTGCCAGAGTGCGCGAGATTACGACGGTTTCCAATGCAACGATGCCGGTGGTGCCATTCTGCACAAGGGTCCATCCAGCAGGGGCTGGAACCGCAATGACAGACAGAGCTGCTACAAGAAAGATTTTCAATGATAGAGGGAGGTACATCATCGTATTTCTGACTCACCCTCTAGATTTATGGAAAGCGATAGTTGAGACATCGTGAGGTCGTGAATGTTACGCGTGGGATGTGTAACCGACTTATGGAAAGTAAGGTCATGGGGGAGGGTGTTCGGAAGTATGGCATGGTAAGGTGTAAGAGCTGTAACATCAGTACGCCAATGTGCGGAAATAATCAAGTTCACTGCATGTCTACTTTTGTACAAGCGATCCGGTTGACTTTTCTTCTTTCATACCGGACTCATCAAGGACATTGAACTAAGCTGGAGGTCTTAAAATTCTCACCTATCTAGTCTGAGATGCGAATCAAGCGAGTTTTGGGTTGTCGGGCAATGCACTAAGTTAAGCAAAAATGAGTATCTCTTCAAAAATAGACGTGAGAGATGATAGACTTAAACCCATCTGCACGTCATGTGGAAGGCCGTATTCCCTGATCTTTCACAGCCGGCGATGCGCCGTTACTGATTCAAACATGTGCTCTTCCACTCGTCGCGTCAATGGCAAGGAAAACATAGATCTCGTAAGTATAAAGATAGGAATAGACCAAAAACCTCGGTGACCACGGATCACGCACTGTTCCTCGTGGGAGACTGTTGAGTTAAGAATAGAAATAGACTGGGGTTGGACACGATAGATACGTATGCAACGGTTATTTATGCCAGAGTTTCCGATACACATGTGGAGGATTCGCTGCCGAGCGATTCAATTTACTGAGGAGGTGGAAGAAAAGTGGAGCCATAGACGTTCTCACCGAGGGAAGCGTACGGTGAAGTCGAGACGCATATTCGGATTTGATCCTCCGATGAATATATTCCTGGATTGTTGGCTTCAACAAAGTAAAGTTTCCTCGGCCAGATCTAGAGCTTTTGAATTTCACAGCCTACAGAATAATCTGAATATTGGAGTTCTGATCAGTACCTTTTGATCGCTGATACTTTGGAGGCCAAGTGAGACGCCATCAACTTGATTGAAAACTACTTACTGTTGGTCTGAGGGAAAAGCGTGTTTCGTAAGCAAGTACTCCATTTCAAGTGTAAAGGGTTACGCTAAAGGGGGAAAGAGTTTAATTCCAAGTTTTCCAATAAGATAGCAAAAGAGTAGAAATCTACTTATCATAAACCATGACGGGTACCAATCACGGTTGCCAAACTTTCTGATCACGTGACAACCATTGCTTGTAGCTACCTACGCGTTTTCGCGTTATTTGCAACTGTCACCGGATTGATCAAGTTCGACCACCTTCGACCACTTCCTTTGGCAGCAGGCAGAGAGCTCCTTTTCCAACTCAAAGATCTACCCTATTATCAGATCTCGTGCCTGTCCCATGCCCGTCAGAGACCCTCAGTCTTCAGCGCTTCAACCCTTGTCATCTGATAGATACTTTGACATGATCCCGAGTCAGAGCTCCTTTTCCAACACGAAGATCTACCCTTGTCCCATGCCTGTCCTGTTCTCGTCAGAGACTCTCAGTCTTTAGCGCTTCAACTCTTGTCTACTGATACTTTGACATGATACCGTATTACCGACTTGGTCTTGTCAACTTGTCAACTCTGTAGAGATCAAGCTACTCTCCCGCATCACCGATTAGTAGCCTGCTCTGTGCTGTATATCCCGTCCGCTAACTTAAATTTGGAACCCATAGCTCAGGAAGGTGGCTCCTCAGACGATCTTTACCCAGGTATCTCCATCCTGATTGGCCACATGGCAGAGGAAACTCCGAGCAACACTTTCACGAGAGAGAATCATGATAGCTTTAGCAGCGTCCCTCTGCTCCTAAACTGGCTTTTTCACTCTTCTCACCTGTCGATGACCCCTCCCGTACTCTTCCTAATCGATGATGACCCGTTCGACATTTGTCGACAATTCCTTTGTCTGCTGAAATTATGACAATATAGAAGTTATTTTACCCTAAAAATTAGGGAAACAAGGTAACGTTTCTAAACTAACCATCCGAATCATGTTTTGCAAGAAGCTATTTTGCACTCAAATCATAGCAAGGTAATATGAACGATGAGATAAGTAGTTTGTGCTCAGCCTCCCGACCGAAGAATCAAGCGGGTATCTGCCCTAATTCCACGACGTCGACATGTCCGAATGGAGTGTTGGTATCCGCTCACGTTGATATTTATGTGCTCAATGCGTTTTTTTTAAAAAAAAAAAAAAATCCTCTATACCCTTTGGGGCGAAGCCCTATGTCGGGTGCTGGCTACATGCTATCTAAGGTGTAATTAATCCCTGATGCTACGGTAATCTGCCTGTTCTCGACGAGCTTTCGTGAGCGCGTGAGTTTGTGTCTGCCCGGATATGGGCCCTTTGGGCCATGTAAGATAAATGAAAAAAAGTTCAAGAACGATCCAGTCCTTATACCACCATCACTCCCTTCTTTGGTGCATGCGTCTAATTACCTGCCCCTTCCGCTCCAATCCTGATGTCTCCCAAAGTGTTTTAAACCTCCCCGTAGCGTGCAAGTATTCGAACAGTATCCGGAATGCTTTGGGGTTCAATGGTCTTAAGCTGTAATATCGACGGGAAGTGGTTCAGCTGCAGCTTTTAATTCTCTAGTTCACTCAAGTTTACAGTTGACAGCGACATCGTTTCAGTGCCAGCATCATAGATGTTACATTCATATGCGTTACTGTTGAACTAAAAGAAACATCATAATTATACCCGCAATGGGACACCTTGATCCTGTACAGGGGGCGCTTTGCCGTTTCCAATCAAGACGTGTGCACCAGTGCTTGTAACGCCATCAACAGTCAGGAAGACCCAAGCTTCCAGGATGACATTTTAGATTATACCTATTCATAACAACAGGAAAGATTTCACGTACCAGGTCCAGGAGGGAACACTCGATTGTTTGGCGGAGTCGTGATAGTGATGGAATCACGGTTCGGTGAAAGAACAGCCTCCATGAAGACCAGTCGTTGACTCGAGTGAAAGGCATGTGTGGAAAAACCGAGATCTATCAAGGCGACTGTTTCGAAGAATTAGTCTCTAGCGAGTCGAAAGGCGCATATATGCGGATGTACCCTGAACATTTCTGGCTTTGAGGCCGTGAGGGATTGTAATGGGAACAGTGAAAGCATGATTGAAAGGCAGAGATGCCGGGACATTGTTCAACTTTGGACGTGGGACATTCGTGTATGGAGGATTGAGATATTCAGCCCGAAACTCGCTAGAAAAAAAGAGGTGATTATGGAGTGAGAAACCAGCTTGAAACAAGCACAGACGTAGAAAATCGGGTGGTGTTAGTAATAAAGGGATTTTGATTTGGATTAGAGCCTGCAATGAATATATTTCTATGGATCATTGTGAGAAGTACGCCTCCCATAAGATTTTTCCTGACACGTACCCGCTTGGAGTTAAAGTCACAGTGGAATGATAGAGGCGAGCAATTTCTGAAGAAGGCAAACCATGGTTGCTGAACCTCTGTCCAAGCGGTGCCTTGGGATCATACAGAACTGGCCGGAGCCTGAAGTTTCTAAAGTTAGTATACCATTGATCCAATGCACATACTTACACTGCGTGGTCGGCATTGGACTGTCCATCTACTGCGTCACTTACACTGCCGATTGCTGCGTAACCGGTTGCAGCTCCGTTGATAATGAGCACCTGACCATTCGGCAAAAGGATTGTTTCTGGCATCATCCTACCCTCTGGCATTCTCTCAACCACCCAGCCACGTCGAATACCTTCGGGTGTGACCTCAATCCGGCTGCATTGATCTGAGGCGGGGTCCTGCGCAGAGTGCTGCAACATCGGTGTGCTGTCACTGGAATTACTTCCACCGCATACAAGGATTTCTGGTATGTAGAGTGGTGGAGAGAGGGGAAGAAGCGTTGCAGTACCGTCAAAGGGATTGGTGACTCGAACGCCGTTGGGAATATCTGGGAGGATCGTTTCGGTGTCTGTTTCAACATCGTAGATTATCGTTTGGTTGTTGGCTACCATAAACACCCGTCCGTCTGGAAGGGCAAAACCTCTGATAGTATATTCAGCATGAGATGAGGAATTGGATAATATAACATACCGGGGAAAGAGGTTACCGGGGAGGGTGCGTTGAAGGAAAGGGGACGGTCGTGCAACACCGTTGTCCTTAGGCGGGAAAAATTCAAAACTGTTGACTGCAACTGAATCATTGTTATAGAATAAGACAAAGTCATGGGCGCCTCCCATTATCATCTGATATTGAAGTATAAATCAAACGCTAGATCTTTTGCCCATATATTTGACAACCCACCAATGATCCGTCAGAGATTCGTAAAGTAGATGGATACCATCGCGTCGTGGTAAGACGGAGGGTAGCAGGATCTTCAAAAATGGTGCATCCAACGCCATTTTTGTCGCTACAAGGCTCGAGCAACCGAATCATCATCCTCCCGTCTGTGTCAGGTTCCGTTTCTGGGTTCTCCACCTTAAATCCACCTACGCTGACCTTCAAAAATATGTCAAGGGGGGCAGAAACACCTCAATAGTCACACCCGGACTCACCATTGTACCATTACTAAGAAAAGTGCCACTGCCACAGAAGGAATCCGAGATCAATTTCACTGGAGAGGCCGTGTTTGTCTCGAAATTCCAAAAAGCACCCCAAGCACCAGATCCGTTGATTTGAAGCGGATCATTCTGGGCACGGTCAAAGGTGAGTGCTAGAGTGGGGGACACAACAATAGCTTCCAAGGCAACGATTCCAGTAGTACCATTCTGAACGAAGGTCCATCCCGCAGGGGATGGAGCCGCAACGACAGACTCGGATAGAGCTGCAAGTAAGATGTTCAATGATAGAGGGACCATGGTGTACAGGATCGGGTTTGTCCCACCATCTGAATTTATAGAAGCAATACTCGAAGGTTTATAAGCTCAAGCCTGTGTGAGTTATGCCTGGGATGTGCAATCAATTTACAGAGATTAGGGTCCATGTCATCAATTTATAGAAGCAATACTCGAAGGTTAAGCTCAAGCCTGTGTGAGTTATGCCTGGGATGTGCAATCAATTTACAGAGATTAGGGTCCATGTCATCGGGGCCGGTGAGCGACTACTGGATCACGTCAGATATCCACTCCGATAGATGCTTCGTCGAAAAATCGTGAAGTAACGTTGAGTTGAGCTCAAAAGTTGAGTTCAGCCAATCTGCCGATGGAAGATGAGGCATGCGAATTCTGAGTTAAAGATAAACTTCGTGCTTGATGGATTTTACCGAATATGCAACTGTCAACCGAAAGTGAGTAATCAAAACATGTGCTCATTCACTTGTCTTCTTTCCAACGTGAGGAACATATAACCTTGTATGAACATCTCAATGTATCAGATGTGTACGATCATGATGATGTTAGACCGTGAATCACCCACCTGCTTCTCGTGGGCAGACGTGAGTATTGGTTGACTGAGAAGGTCCGTTATTGAGAATAAACAGAAGCTTGGGGGAGTGAAAGTAGGCGCTGACCTTGTACATCTGTTGAATTGATTCAATAATGGGGACATGAGAATGTGTGATTGGAAGGAATGAGACTCGGAATCTACTGCCAAGGGATTCACTTAGCGGAGATGGCAGAATACACGCATCTTCGCATTAGACGCCATACTTTGGCCATACTGGCAGTGAAGAAGTTGGTGCCTTCGAGCTTGCTCTCGCAAATTGCAATGAAGGATATTTCTGGATCGTTCCGAATAAATAATAGTATGGATAAGACAAGCTTCGAAGATTTCCTTAGATGGAACTGAGTGGTACAACATGTGATATCTGCCGAAGCTATGTGCGACACTGCGACTGGAGCATTCCGCGTACAGTCAGCGGTGGTTCAAAGTTTAAAGATGTTTGGCGTTCTGTACGTGACCCGTTCTTCACGGGTTCGCCTCAGGGCGAAGACTCTTGCAAGCTCAGTGACTAATACAAATTCATACTAAGTAGGTTGGTTGTTAATGCTATCAACTTATATGAGGTTGAATGAAGCGGCGACGAAGTTTTTCGATGCATTTGCTTCAATTCAGCCTTCAACTTGAATCCTCCAATTTACGATGTAAGTTCAAGTTCCAAGTCGATCAAGTTTATTGGACGTCAACATAGTTTCGGTCATCGAGCTAAAATAGCAGTCATATTGATATTTTCAAGATATTTTGCGAAGATATTTTGCGAAAGAAGTTTGTTCATTGGAACTATGCAATCCCTCAAGTTTCCACCTCAGCGCGACAATCCACATAGTCCAACCCGTTCTGTTGTTCAGTGAGAAGAAAACATCAGTATCATAGCCTCAATGGGACACCTTGGTCCTGTACTGGAGGCGCTTTGCCATTTCCAATCAAGATGGCGGTGCCGGTGCTTGTAATCCCGTCAACGTTCAGGAAAATCCAAGCTTCAGAACGACAGTTTAGATAGAGTTATTCGCAATAATCTGGAAGATATACGTACCAGGCCCAGGAGGATACACGCGGTTGTTTGGCGGAGTCGCAATAGTGATTGAATCGTGGTCTGGTGATAGGACAGCATCCATGAAGACCAGGCGTTGACTCGAGTGAAAGGCGTGACTCGAAAAACCAAGATCTATCAAGCTGACTATTTCGGACAATTGGTTTCTGGGTTTTGATGGGTCGCCTAGGTGCATCCAACGTACCTTGAACATTTCTGGCTTTCAGACTGGGAGGTATTACAACCGGAACAGTAAAAGCATGATTGAAAGGCAGAGTTGTCGGGACATTGCCCAACTCTGGACGCGCAACATTCATGTATGGTGGATTGAGATATTCCGCACGAAACTCACTAGAAAAAGAAAATGGTCACTATGACATGAGCAACCCTACTCAGACAATGACAGACGTATGAAATTGGGTGTTGTTGACAATAAATGGTTTTTGATTCGGGTTTGAGCCTGCAATGAATACGTTTCTGCAGATCGGCATGGGAAATATAGATCCCCTAAGAAAGGTTGGCTGAGACGTACCCATTTGGTGTCAAAGTCGCAGTTGAATGATACATGCGAGCAATCTCTGAAGAAGGCAAGTCATTGTTAGTGAACCTGTGTCCGAGTGGCGCTTTGGGATCGTAGAGAACTGGCCGGAACCTGCAGTTGATAAAGGTGAGCATGCCAATGATACGATGCACTTTACTTACACTGGGTGATCGGCATTAGACCGTCCATCTATTGGATCACTCACACTGTTAATCGATGCATAGCCACTTGCAGCCCCGTTTATAATGAGCACCCTGCCATTCGGGAGAAGAACCATTTCTGGCATCATCCTACCCTCTGGCATTTTCTCGACCACCCAGCCACGTCGAATACCTTCGGGTGTGACCTCAATCCGGCTGCATTGATCTGAGGCAGGGTCCTGCGAGGAGTGCTGCAACATCGGTGTGCGGTCACTGGAATTACTTCCACCGCAGACAAGGATTTCTGGTGTGTAGAGTGGTGGTGAGAGGGGAAGAAGCGTTGCACTACCGTCAAATGGGTTGGTGACTCGAACCCCATTGGGAATATCAGGGAGAATCATTTCAGTGTTTTCCTCAATGTCGTAGATTATGGTTTGGTTGTTGGCCACCATGAACACTCGTCCGTCTGGAAGGGCAAAACCTCTGGTGACATGGTGAGGAAAAGATTAGCAATCGAATATTTAGCATACCGAGGAAAGAGGTTAACAGGGAGGCTACGTTCAAGAAATGCAGATGGCCGTGCGCCACCGTTGTCCTTAGGCGGGAAGAACTCAAAACTGTTAACTGGATCGTTATTGTAGAATGAGAGAGCGGCATTGGCACCTCCAATTATCATCTGGGACTCATGAGCAACCGACTAGATCATTCACAAATCCATGTGACAACTCACCAGAGATCCGTCAAATATTCGCAAAGAAGAAGGATAATATCGCGTTGTGGTAAGATGAAGGGTAGCAGGATCCTCAAAAATAGTGCATCCGATGCCATTGGCATCGGTACAAGGCTCGAGCAACCGAATCATCATCCTCCCATCGATGTCAGGTTCTGTTTCAGAGTTCTCTGCGGCAATTCCGCCTGCGCTGACCTTCGAAAAAAGAAGATCAATGAAGCAGAATACGTTAGAAATACAGTCCCACCATTGTTCCGTTACTGAGGAACCCTCCGGTTCCACAGAAGGAATCCGAGATCAAGCTCACAGGAGAGGCACTGTTTGTCTCGAAATTCCAAAAAGCGCCCCAAGCACCAGAATTGTTGATACGGAGTGGATCGTCCTGAGCACGGTCAAAAATGAGCGCCAAGGTGGGCGAGATAACGATAGTTTCCAATGCAACGATACCAGTGGTGCCATTCTGCACCAAAGTCCACCCTGCAGGGGCTGGAGCCGCAATGGCCGAAAGAGCTGCAAGCAATACGTTCAATGACACTAGAGAAATCATAACTGTAAAACATCACGGGTCTGACTCACCATAATTTATAGTCGTAGCAATCGATGAATCGTTCCGTGTAGGCTATGTGTGGGATTGGTCGAAGTCTCAGAAGTTAGGGCCACGAGGAACGGTGTTCGTACATGACCACAATTTTAGAGCTGTTATACTAATCGGTGTATCTGAATGAGCGAGTAGATCCAGTTCAAGATATATCCACTCTTGTACATCTTTTGTCAACAAATCTTGCTTCAATTTGCACATTCAAAACTGTATTCAAGAAGAAATGGAACTAGGTTGCAAGATCAATTCTTTCAGTTCCCGAGCTAAATGCTGAGAGGTCGACCATGCAAATCTGGATGACCGAAGTGACCACTTCCTCGATGACGAGGAGATTAAGAAGTGACCGTGCGTCATGTGGAAAGATCCACTCCTTGATCTTCTACAGGCGGGGATTCACCATCACCGATCAAAGCATGTGCTCCCTCGCTCGTCACATCGTCGATCGTAAGGAAAACATAACCTTGGGAAAACACATCAGTGTAAGTATCGAGCACCACGGTAACCACGGATCACGCACCCGGTCCTGGTGGGTACACGCGATTGTTGGGTGGGCTAACAATAGTAATGGATTTTCGGTTGGGCGCGAGGTCGGCTTGCATGAAAACCAAACGGGAGCTTGCATGAAATGCGTGAGATGAGAAGCCAAGGTCCATCAGAGCCACTTGAAGGACGTCCGTAAGCAGGCAGAAACTTGTGAGAGGTTGAAATGCTGACCTTGTATATTTCTTGCTTTAAGACCCACAGGAATGTCGATGGGCACAGTGAAGGTGTGATTGAAAGGAATCATCTTTGGGAAGCTACGAAAATTCGGGCGCACAACGGTCATGTATGGAGGGTTCAGATACTCTGAGCGGAATTCGCTGCCCAGCAATCAACTTGAGAGGCGAGAAAATAAGGGAGCATTAGGCCTTCGCACCTATGGAACCGTACGGTGGAATTTAGATTTCCATTCGGATTTGATCCGGCGATAAATATATTCCTGGTTCAGGATCGTTCATATGATGAACATCGCAAAGTTTGTATGGAAAAAACTGACCCCTTAGGCGTCAATGTCACGACTGAGTGATATAAACGCGGGATATCTGTTGCAGGTATTGACTTGTCGTCAAACCTCTGCCTGACTGGAGCATTTGGGTTGTAGAGAAGTGGTTTGAAACTTTTGAAAAGGTGAAAAGATCGTTGAAAAGTCATACAGATGAACAAGTATGAGGGAGCGAAACTTACACAGGATGATCAGCATTGGAGTTCCCATCAACAGCATCCGCGACGCTTCCGACAGCAGCATAGCCTGTCGCACCACCACTTATAATCAACACCCTACCATCCGGCATAAGTACCATCTCTGACATCATACGCCCAATTGGCATGTGTTCGACGACCCAGCCACGTTCGATTCCTTGAGTTGTAAGTACGAGGCGGCTGCACTGATTGGAAGCAGGATCTTGCGAGGACAATTGCTCTGAAGGGGTAGCGTCACTAGAATTTGAACCTCCACAGACAAGAACTTCTGGAACGTAGAGAGGCGGGCTAAGGGGCAATAGGGTCGCGGTTCCGTCAAATGGATTAGTAACGCGGACACCGTTTGGTATATCGGGAAGACGAGTCTCTGTATTTGTCTCGACATCGTAGATGATAGTTTGGTTGTTGGCGATCATGAATATTTTACCATCTGGAAGAGCGAACGCTCTGTAAAACTATATCAGAACCTGCCAATTACTCTGGTGAAAACTCTCTTACCGCGGAAATAGATTGGTAGGAAGTGTCCTCTCAAGGAAAGACGAGGGCCTGGGCTCCCCGTTGTCCTTTGGAGGGAAGAATTCATAACTGTTGACGGGGTCCGTATTGTAGAATACCGTCAACTCGTGCATGCCACCGATAACCATCTGTGCATCGTCAAAATCTCTGAGCAGATTTGGTTTATCGGAATACGCACCAATGAACCATCGAAAATCCGCAAGGACCCAGGGTACCATCTCGTCTCTGCAAGACGAAGCTTGAGAGGGTCTTCAATGACCCTACACCCGACGCCGTTTGCATCAAGACACAGCTCCAGCAGTCTTATCATCATGCGTCCATCTGTATCGGGCTCTGTCTCTGGGTTCTCGATGTCGTTTCCTCCGACGCTGACCTTGATGTGAACCTGTAAGATTTCTTCAGATATTGTTCAGAAGTAACATTTACCATTGTGCCGTTGCTCAAGAAGCCCCCACTACCACAGAAAGAGTTCGAAATGAGACTAGTCGGGGTGACATTGTTCGTGTTCAAGTTCCAAAATGCACCCCAAGCGCCTACACCATTGATCTGAAGAGGGTTGTTCTCCACGCGGTCGAAGAGTAGAATAAGGGTTGATGAGATGACGATGGCTTCAAGCGGAACAATCCCTGTAGTGCCATTCTGAGTCAAGTGCCACCCAACACTGGAGGGAGCCGCAAAAATCGCGAGACTGGTAATAAGGAGAAGAAACACGAGACGTGACATTTCTTGGGGAACAGACCTGATACTTATCCTTTACTTGTATGCGAAGGAAGTGGCAGGTGATCAGAAGCAGAATGTCATGATGGAGATTCTAATTTCATCAGACATTAAGCACATTGTGAGCACATGTCCTCGAGACTTTGAGGCTTCAAATGAGAGGTGGCTTATATATCTTCTCCGGTGACCTTGCAGCTTCCGTGTCAATGGAATATGTAGCCAGTATATTGAACCAGTCTGGAACATGGCTGTCGAGCTGAGAGAATCCTCATAGTAAGAGAAAAGTAATGCATGTACTACTTACCGATCAATTTTGAAAACATTTGGCATTATGTAATGTTTTTCCGATCCCAACCGGGCCGCAACGTTATCTCGGAGTCCCAGAATCCCATCTGCTTCGGAAAATCCACGAGAGAAACAACTGCTTCAATTGTACTAGCAGATATGCAAAGCTTGAGTGGGTATCGATCTTCTGTTGACTGGGCCTATTGAAATCCAATCTCCTTCGAAGTTAGCTAGATGAACAGTCACCTGTGGCCCGGGAACGCCGCTGGTGAACCGCACTCCCCAATGATTCCTATTGGCCTCTAGCTACTACTTGTGGCCTCATGAAGTTGTGTTCATGAACATTACTGAGTCAGACAGACTAGGAATCACACGCTGACTGTCAGAAAAACTTCACAGCCTGTCTCAATATGCTTCTGTCAGCCTCTATACTTCTCTCTTGCCGCAACTTCTACCAATGGCGAACCCAGCTTCTTTGATAACAACATATCTACCTCAATTGACACGTTCGTCACTAGTTGCTGTGAAGCTTGTAGCTTGTGCACTAGTCGCATGGCAAATATTCCTCCTTTCTAGTGGTCTCGTATGGGACCACTTCTTCACCATCTCTTCTCCTTCCTCGACACCCACAATTTCATATTCCTCGCCCTCTCCTACCTCTCCTAGTCTCCCGGATTTTCATTTTCCCTGGGCTTTCGTAACGTTATCTCTGGTCACTCTTGTAGCCACGACCATTTTCCTCATAAAGTCAGCCCCGACTCCTCCAACCCTCCTCGAAAACTCTTCAATCCCCCTCGAAACTTCACTGTCTTCCCTTCATTCCTATGAAACTCCGTTACTTGCTCAAACGCACTTGTGTCACAGATCTGATAAGGCTCAAGGAAAACTCGTGCCTGCCGCACGTTGCCTCGTGGCCCGCAGCACACTCCGCTATTGTATGCCTGCCTTCCTTTTACCCTGAACTCTGTCACTAACACTCACATTCTGCTAGTCCTTTGTGCCATTCTATACGGCATCATCGTAAGAGAGTGCTTCCCTTCCATGGTTCCATTCTTTCCTCGCTGGGCAACTACACCTTGGGTGTCAAATTGTACAGGAGCAGTGACTACTCTTGTCAGCTTGGCGCCCGTTTTACTTAGTCACTGTCTCTCGTATCTCTCTTGGTACGTCTATCTTCAATCGCCTGTGAGCTCGAAGCTACCGAAGACTGCGCCCGTATCACCCTCAGTGCCGGCCGCAGCATGTACATCTTTGTTCATCGAGGTTCAGGACCCCCATGCAGAAGAGTCCTCCACCCAAGGTCCAGAAGGAATTACGGCGAACTCAGAGACTCTACTCTCCAACGACATCGTATCTTCTCACCATCCAGCGTCCCTAGTCGGTTCAAATTCCACTGCTGCTGACAATAGCATCCAGGACGTTATCTCAAATGATGATAAAGTATACAACCTCGTTGAGCCACAACCTAGGATGCTAGAGAAGCTGGAAGACAGCGATCATGCGCTTCAGCACGAGAACGTCACTAAGACGCTGACGACGACCATCTCTGG
>JABAJX010000189.1:0-14964 GCA_018221735.1 Termitomyces sp. K1Aa
ATTTTAGATTCCTTATAATATGTTACTGCCTGAGAAATACTGGTTGTTTTGGATAAAAATAGTCTTGTTACTACTGATAGAACTGATACTAACAGGAACTGGACAAGGACTTGCATTAATTCTTCTTAAAGATAATGAGATGGTGAGATTTTCGACCTAGGTTGTGGAGCTGGTGGCTGGTGTGATGGCGGACCTTGTACAACCCGGTACCAGGAGCCTCCATCAAACCGGGGTTTTCCTGATGTTGTGTACTTAAATCAGTGTCTTCTAGACTATTACCCAACCACTTTTGGAGTACAGCAACATTACCTTGAATCTTGTAGAATCTGAATAGTCAACCATTCCAAACGTGTCCATGTCATTTTGTTGTCTTCAGCGCTGCCAAATTCAACGCTGAGTAAGATAGTTTTCTTCTGTATTTGTGGCGCTCGTCGTAAACAATCTGGCAACTTGGCTGTATTGCTGCTGCAACGACCTTGAAATGATACACGTATGTCTTGGTTGTTTTTCTTTGACCTCCAACTTTAGCAACATGGTCAGGTTCTGTGTTATTATGGACTTTCCTCGGTGTCGTTACGAACGTGTCGGAACTTTCGTGTTTTTGTTAACAAGCCTTCGGGAAAAGTTACCTTAAAGACCATGAATGCTGAGTTCCAGCTCAGAGACCTGGATCGCGTACCGTGTCACTATGTTGCTCAGGTCTCAAGGTATGACAAACAACGATGTATTGGACCACAAATAGCCTGCCGGCTGATGGGTGGCAGGTGCTAACTTGGATCAGAACGATCATGACAGTCGGGGGAGTCATTGTAAGTATATTGATGTTTCTGGGTCCCTGCCGATATCTCAAAAATTAGCTCTCTATCTAATGCGGATGGTTCAGTTGACGTCGATGATATTGTGGCGTGATGAAATCATCCTCGTGCAACGGTGTGTTATCCAACGCTGTGATATCCCCCTACAGATTAGATTATCTATCCTTACCTGACATCTGACGAGCCTTGTCTTCGTTGCTTTTGTCCCAGCAGAGGACCTTTCAAGTCTCCCGTAACTATAGCAGATGGCTTCAAGGTTAGCAAAGTCACGTTTTCAAGATTGACACTCCATCACAGAATTGCTCTGACTCTCGAGCAACTCATGAGAAAAATTCATTATTGAGATTGAACAAAGCTTCGGTGTCATGACATGCACTCACATAACAACCTCAAGCAATTACTGGTTACTTGAAAATATTGTTTCCACGTATGGAATTCTGGTTGAGTTTTTTTCAATGCAGCCTTTAACATGGTAGTCAAAGGTCGAGGCTTTTACCTCGAATACTATTGACCTTTCTATACGACCCGCAACTCACGCTCGCGACCGGCGCATTTCTTATAGTGATCCGTTAACAATAGCCCGACGACCACTCGTGACCCTGCTCCATCGGCTTGTTCCTTCGCCTCCGGCCAATCCCAGCTCTTTCCAATTACGAGACAGCTCATCCGAGAAAGAAGCCTGGAGAGTCCGATCAGTGCACAAAGAAGACAGGTGAGAACTTGGTGTGCTAAGTCTTCTATTCGTCATTTACAAGTATTGCTCCTCCCAATACCGTGGCAAAAGGAACAAAGACGGGTTGAGATATGGTGTGTGGGAGGACATGGTTTTTTGCAAGCTCTGTTCCGTCGATACCGGGAGAGTATTGGGTTTCAGGAGGACACTCAGGCCATCTTTGGCCGAAATGAATGACAGATTGAACTCACGCAAATTGAATATCACCGTCTTCTAACCAATCCGATAGTCGTATCTCCAAATTGATGTGTGCATGGGAATCTAGTGCAAGGTCTTCTGGAGCACAGACTAATACTGTGACACCGGAGTATCTCAGGATCTAAGGTGCCAATTCGACACTCAAAATTATCAAAGCTGTCAATTTAGGTGACCGGGTTTCTGGGTCTGTGGACGGGCATGACATACCGTTTTCCTTTTATATGGTGAAACGGGGTAGTTCGATTCAGAACTATGCGCAAAGACTGACCATATCCACAAGGAACGCGCAAGTCTCCTATTCGATATTGATTCAAGTCTACCAGCAAGGTAGCGCGCACGTACAGGTACTTTCGAAGGTTTGGAGTATGAACACTTTCTGGACGTCGAATTCAGACCCGTGTGAGGATCACCAGACAAAAGGAACTCAACGTTCGTGCAGGGAAAAGTCGAAGAACTATTATTGACGCCTATATAGAGCTTTGGGTTTGTTTACGGTAGTTGATTCTATTCTTCAATTCAGTTCTAGAGCAGCCCTTGTATAAAAAGGACGTGCTGGCAGGTGTCAGGGAACTGCATCTCGTCAGGAAGCCTTTCCAATACCCCTAGCTTCTAATATCAATACTCGTTTTCATACTATGAAATTCAATCCCACTTTCATTGCTGCTGCAGCCGGTGTCCTCATTTCTGTTGCCGAAGCTCAGCGAGCTGCCATAGGGTACCCACCAGATGGTACGTCTGTTACCGCTGGATCAAGTATCACCGTCGAGATAGATCGTCCGGTTAGTATCCCGGTCATCAATCTTTACATACCTTTGTAACCTCTCGCCAGGACACCTTGTCAAGCTCAAAAGAAGTCGCCATTGCAATTGGTGTTCTACCATGCTCTAATACAACTGGTTGTATTCCCTCGAGTGAAGCATTGGGCACAGTGCTTTACAACGGAGAATTCAATCCGCAGTTTCATTCCGACGCGCCGTTCTTCAAACCTCCTCATCAGAATTTTACTGTCACTATTCCTTCAACCGTTCCGAAAGGGAAACTTCAGTTAGGAGTGGTTCATGTATCGCTGATAGGGGTGAGCTCTACGAATTCGAAGGTTTCACAGGGTTGACCACATCTCCAGGCTCTCCTTGCACCGTTCCTTGAAACTCTGAACGTTACTCTGAACGTGGTTTGAAAATTGCAATGTATTGAATACGGAGGACATTTAACTATAATGACATCATGCGGTTGTATGACAGCCAACATTTCAACAAATGGGGCTAGTTTTGAATTATTTTTTGGCTCTCACGATATTCGTGGAATTTTTAAATCGTGCCTACGAGCATCTTTTAGTGACTCTCTCATTTCATGCTACCCCGGGTTCCGCTGTACGGATCTACAAAAGCATGGGGTTCTTTCACCTATATGAAATTCGCGTGTCCGACCCTCCTCATTCCACGGACAACGATGACCGAAATCATGCTAATTTGAAGCGCCACTGACATTGGAGTGGTTGGCCCGTCAAATTCAATGTTGACCGCTCGGAACTCTTCACAGTGTGTATCACAGAGATAAATTCTATTTAAGTCGAATCGTTATTTTCAGGCCTCACTGCAGAAGAAGCCCCCAACAAACTACCTCATCATGAAGTTTTCTACGACTGTCTATGCTTTGGCTTTCGTGGCCGTAACGATGGCACAAAGGAGTTTCATTGCTAGCCCCTTGAATGGGACGACTGTCAAGGCAGGAAGTGAGCTCGTTGTGCAGCTTGTCCGCCCAGTATGTCGATTTTTGTTTGCATTCGATTCCGCTCACGAAAGTTGTTTAGATTAGTATGCAAGGTTCCATAGAAGTGGGAGTTGTTATCGGTCTACAGTCTTGTTGGGAGAATGATCCGGCGTCCTGTGCTCCTCCCCAGCAACAGGTTGGCCGTGTCCTCTACAATGGACAATTTAGCCCTGTCTTCCACGAGCGGCCTGGACAACCATATGAGAACTTCACCGTGACCATCCCAACAACTGATTTTCTTCAATCGAACACGGCTCAACTCAGTGTGGATCGTTTTCACCTGATCGGTGTAAGTGTTCGATAAATGATCTCTCCCTCTGGTCTTGTATATTTAATGCGCTCCTAGGCTGGTCCTGCTCCCGTCTTGGAGTTGAACAATATTACCTTGAATATTGTTGGATGATCTGTTGATGTTTCGACTGCCGTGTTCTGTTGTCTTTTACACGCGTAACATAGCTCTCTTTAATTCGGTTCTCTGTGCCAGTTGTTGAGAGCACTCGGTCATTTGGCCGTCGGTGAACCTGTGAAGCTAAATATGTACCTTTTCAACATCAGGTTCTGCCGCTTGGACCTGACTTCTCTCGATGTCGTTAGGAATAAATAGCTAGAAAAGGTAATCTAAAATTCAAAGCCACCACCATGATCAGCAGGGTTCGCTGACCGCGTTGCTCAGGCTCTGATAAATATCGCCGATGGATGAATTGAATCAGAATTATGGCCTGCGCATCAGTTAAGCATGAATGTAACACTTTACCCCATGACCCTCCCCTCTGCGAATAGTATCACTCGAGCTCAAAGTCCCAATGCGAACGCGTGACGTTATGTCCGAGTCCTTCCTATGGATTGATTGCCTTATATACGGGGCAAGAATGTACCACCTCTTCGTGGACATGAAGCTTCTTCGAATACTGCTTAGCGCCTGTCTTACAAGACTTGTGTCTGCGAATTTTCAGCCCAGTGGAGTGCCTTTCAGGTCGCCGGTAACCGTGGCCAGCGGTTTTAGTGCCGGAGTTTTGTTCTCTAACTTGACATTTCCTCGAGGAATCACCTTCGACTCGCTGGAAAATCTCCTTGTTGTTGAGAGAGGTTTCGGCATCACGGCATTCACTCGTATAACGACCCCAATCCCAGGCTTTGAGCGTACAGTCGTCTTACAGAATACTGGTGTAACACATGGAATTCTGGTCGTCGACAATATCCTTTACGTTAGCACGGCCGTCAACGTGCTTGCTTATCCCTATGACGCTGTGACCAAAACGGTTGTCGGCACCCCAACTGTGATAATCGAAGGTATTCCTGGTGACGGAGGTGCGTTACGTCGTGTACATACTTGCTTCGAGTTACTCTACTCTGAAATCCTTCCTTTCAACAGAACTCACAACTCATACTTTCCTTATTGAAAGTGAAACTGGTGCATTCCTTGTAGGCGATGGTCCCTTGACCAACATTGACCCAACCGCTCGTGACCCTACTAATGGGCGTTCCCAAATCCGTCGTTTTGTTCCTTCTTCCACCAATCCCAACTCTTCTTCCACACCTCTCCAGTGGGCGGATGGTCAGGTCATCGTTTATGGCATTCGCAACCCAGGCGGCTTTACCTTTGATGTTTCATCGTCGACTAGTCCTGCAAGTACGCAAGGACTCTATGTTGTCGAGAACGGCGCCTCCATCGACAATGTCACGGGTCTCACTGCTCAATTCGTCAACGACAACCCTGCCGATGAGCTCAACTTTGTACAGTACTCTGCTAATTCTCAACCGCTTTCATATGGATTCCCCGATTGTGCTCCTCTCCGGAATCCTGACGCTGACCCGGTTGGCGTTCCTCAGTATGCTGGGCTCTCGAGGGGTACACAGATCAGCTTGAAACTCGACCAAGCATTCGATGATGATTGGTGTAGGATCCCAGCCAATAACTACCCTCCCGTTCTTGATTTTCAGGTACGTGATCGCCACCTCGTGATACACCGCCCTGATTGTCATGAGTATGCTTTGATTTGTTTCAGGCCCATTCAGTACCTCTTGACATCAAGTTCTACAAGTCAGGATCAACATTGACAGCGGCATCTTTCCCGAAATCCTTCTGTGGCGACGCGTTTGTTTCTTTCCACGGTTCCTTTGATCGTACTCCTCCTACTGGCTACGGAGTTGTCCGGTAAGTTCTTACAAGAAAGCACCTGAATGTAGGCAGCTCATGACCATGTAGTGTCCCATTTCCTTTGCAGCCGTCCTCTGAGGATCCGTATTCATTCTTGATTCAGGCTGCAGACTTGACGTCTTGTCCTGGGACTTGCATCCGTCCTGTGGGCCTTGCATTTGGTAAAGATGGAAGGTTGTATGTCAGCAGCGACTCTAGTGGAGAGGTAGGTCCCAACGTCTTCCTCTGCGAAATGTCTTACACACCTTACAATAGTTATTCATGCTTGAGCGGTCGTCGTATTGAAACACACAGATTAATCGTTCGTATTCACAGTACAACATTTTACAGCGATTATTGATTCAATTGCGTTTTACTTGAACAATTGAGCAGGAAGATTATGAATGGTGTACTGATGCATCCAATAACAGTAATCAAGGAGACTTACATGAGGATATACATAAATGGCACATTGAACTTCTATCCAGTGTATCAAGTCAATTATTGTTCCATTCCCACTGGAGACCAAGCATAGATACCTTCATATGCAGCATCTATGGTACTGCCAAAATGATCGAACTTCGAACCGCTCCGACTCAATAGACCGATATACTATTATACATGCTCATGAGTCTTCTCACGGCAGAATCCCCTGCCGTCTGCTGCTCCTAAACATGTCACTTACCCACTAGCCTCGAGGAATGCATGTCACCCCTTACTACTAGTAAAGGATTGGGTGTCTCCTGTGTGGTCAAACAATGAATGAGAGGCATGAGGCAATGATCACTTTTAGCGCCGGCGCAGACCAGGATGAGGGTTTTTCCGCTGGTGCCAGGTTTCTTTAACCGTCTTATCAAAATCTGGTTGCCAACTCGAATCTTGATAGTGTTTTGGGTGTCGTGTCACGGTCTGTCTAAACACTTGGATGGTGCGAATCACTTGACAGTCTCCCGTAGCCGTTGTATCCGGACCTTTCTCCATATTTTTACTCTGAAGGCATCCAAATAAGATGAGAGAAACTTATACGCCAGTAATAGAAACGTCGTCCGAGTCTATCAGTACGATATTCACGCGACGAAGTCTGTTAACACTGCGCCACCTTTTACTTAGATCGGCGGTCAAAAACTTGTGTCGAAGATACCATCTGCAGACTCTGTATTTATTATAGGAATTGTCCGACTGATGATCTATGATCGGCCACATTGTCAGTGATGTCTGATCTTACTCCTGGACTTCAACATAGTTTGCTGCACAGCACGTATCAACATATCATACAGGATACACGACAACGGAATAACATACCAGGGAAAAGACCGAAATTTCCGTGTTGATCTTGACCTTCCCACCAATCCTCAGACGCAGGCTGTATCTGAATAATCCTATCACCTTCATGGAAAGAGATCTCGTTGTCCTCTCCAGCTTCATAACTGGACGTGATCACATCAAAAAATTGCCATCGACTACCAATATCAGCCACTTACTCGTACAAAGCGATGGCAACAATTCCTTCATCAGGTGGCGGAGGTGCAGCGGGCTGTCAAGATTGTCAGAGCTTATGCAATGCGAAGTGGCGCAACTTACAGTCACTGCTTGGGCTGGTGCGGCTGGTGCGGCTGATGCAGAAGGGGGTGGAGGTGGTGGTGGTGGTGGTGGAGGAGGAGGAGGAGGAGGAGGAGCACTATCAGGTGAAACAGTAGGTTCCTCTTCAGGTCCGTGGGCCGCCTCTTGTTCCATAAGCTCTACGTAATTTGCTGGAAGGATTAATGAGTAACGTCCTGCTCCTGCGGAGGTAGATATCTGCCTAGCACGCACATGGGAATAAGCCACTCTTGCCACTAGGACCGACACCACTCCACCATCCCTCCCCAACTTCTTCGATGGAGTGGATGATCTCCCCCTCATGAAGGTCCATCTCGTTGTCTTCATCAGCCTGAGAAGCCCGTTAGCTGTGATGTTCAGCGTAATCGAGGGAGAAAAACTACTCGCCTGGTAATCATAAAGAACTACTGCCGTAAGCCCGTCGGCAGCTTCGTCGGCAGCTTCGTGCTGAGCAGGTTCTGCTTCGTGCTCGTGCTCCACTTCGAGCTCAGGCTCAGGCTCAGGCTCAGGCTCAGACTGGGGTGCTGCAGCAGCTGGTGGTGGAGGTGGAGGTGGTGGAGGTGGAGGTGGAGGTGGAGGTGGAGGAGGGGGCGGGGCTTGTAACTCCGGCTCTGGCTCCGGCGTAGATTCAGGTTCTGGAGCACGAGGCGGTGGCGGCGGCGGAGGTGGTGGAGGTGGTGGAGGTGCAGCTGTAGCGGGGGGAGGGGTCTAGAGGGTAAAGAATCATAGATCAGCATCATCATTACTGAAATTAAATTGTGTAAGCTCACCGGTGCAGCCTCCTCAGGTTCTTCTGTCCCCCAAACGGCATCCTGAACGGCAGCCCGAGCACTCTCATATCCATCAGATGGTTTAGAAGCAGCAAGAGTGGCTACCCCCACAACTGTGCCGACTCCGGCTGCAGCACCTGTAACTCCAAAGTTCCTGGGAGTAGTCTGGGGAGCAGTCGCTCTGCCAAACGCGGGTGCACTGGATGTAAACACAGGTTTGGCAATTGGAGATGAAGCCTGTAACCCAGCAGAGCGACTCTGAGCCTCTTCTTCTTCAGCTTGCTTCTTCGCGAGCGCCTGACGTTCACTCCATGTCAGTTTTTTCGGGCCTCCTGCGGCGAGAGCTGGGGTTGCAGACTCTTGCGGTTGGTCGAAACGCGCAAAGGGATTTTTCAGTTTCTTGGGAGGAGGGAGTGACACTGGGGTATATGCAGTTCCGACAGGTGCAATACGATCTTCTTCGACAGGTTTGGTGGGGACGTTAGAGGAGACAACCGTGGTGCGAGAAGCTGGAGAATTTGCAGATTGTATGGGTTGCGTAGGGGGAGCTGAAGCTGTAAGAGGTGCGGTACGCTATCAAAAGTGAGTGAGGGGCTTTGTTATTGATAAGGAGTTAAACCTACAGCACTGAAGGCGGGACGAGATGCTGTTGGAAGGACTGGAGGGCGTGGAGCTGATGGAGGGGGAGGGGCAGGAGCTGAGGGGGCAGGAGCTTCATCAGGCCAAGCATCTGGGGGTGCAGATCCACTGGTTAGAGTTCTCCCATAGACTGATGCAGCTGATACTGTGGGCTTCGCAGCAGCACTGAAAGCCGGACGTGAACCCGCAGAGCCAGAAAAGGAGGGCCGTGCAGCTGGAGGAGGAGCTTTCTTGAGTTCAGTTATATCCACTTTCCCTACAGGAGTATAGTTCGTGCCAACAGGAGTAATTGGCTCAAATTTACGCGGTTGTTCCTTGTGGACTGAGTAATTAGCCCCAGAAGCAGCTTCCACGCGTTTCATGATCACAGCCGATGCGACGTCTCCCTGAAGCTTAGTGAGACCAATATCTCATGTGAATAGAGATCAGGACAGACCTCATTTCTTGCGTTGATGACGACATGGGTGTTGCGAAGGAAACTAGATACTGCGCCCGAGTGGGTATGGAACAGGCCTTTCTTAGATTCAGGTACACCGTCTCCACACCAATTGATTTGAACGAATTTTGGCAGGTTACTCTGTGCAATATCGTCGCGATGGGAAGCTATTCTATGACATATGGCTCTGTGACTTACTTTTGGATCCACGACTCGAGCGAAAGCATACTGCATCCTTATGGATAGATTGCCCAGTCAGAACATCGGGGGAGATTGGGATACAATCCAAAGGCGCACCTCCCATCGGAGAATTCTTCCTCCAACTCTTCGAGACCTCCATTACCAGTGCTTTGAACTTTGAGATCATTTGTTCCTTTCTCGTACGTGAGAACAACCCAGTCGATCCCATTCGCGTTGAGGACGTCCTGGTATGCTTCTTTGATCTCTCTATTTGAGAGATTGACTTGAAGAGACATGAATCCTTATAAATCGCAGAGATAAAGATCGACGAATCTCAAAAAAATCTCGTTTCTATACCTTATGTTAAAGCGACAAGCCCGAAGTAGCGTACAAAAGGAAGGAGCAGTAACAGAATTTGACGGTAGAATTTGTGACGCGACGACGATGGACTTGTTCGATGGTTTGTTGTATCATATTTACCCGCCAACAATCTCCGCAGTTTCTGCACAGCCACATCCCTTACCTCTTCAAAGTCATGGCTTCAATTGCAGCAACTCAACTTCGCGGGCGCTTTAGCTAAAGTGAACTCTGGCACCTTTCGGAACTCGATACATTGCTAATCTGTGTCTCCTATCATTATGAGCGCTGCGGTTGCTTGCGTTGTTGTTTACTATCAAACTATTCTCCCTGTCAATCTTGAAAGTTGACCTGGAGTCGACAATTAATGAGTGATAACACCTATAACACCGCTCATATGAAACACAGATGAATATCCCTTTGGTTCAATGATAAATCTGGCTTTTGCATTCAACTTCTCGAGGAGTCAAGTTGGGCCAACTGAGAAATAATCGAATTGTCTCTCAACAGATCTTGTAAGAATATCAACCTCATTTCTATCTGATTGACTCTGGGCCTGCTTCGATCTTGGGAACACCTTGGCGACTGCAACAATCCTTAGTTGCACCAAGATCCCAATTCAACGCCAACCCTGAGCATCCCGGAGTACTAGTATGACAGTGGACCGAGGTTACGCTGACACTTTTGTTGTGGCACGCGCTCTTCGGTCCACTTGTAGTCCGTTTCGACGTCATGAGCGTAGCAGATTGCAGCTATAAAACAACTTCGACTTGTGCGTTTAATTGTATATTCACTACTCTCCAATCTACAGCCGAAGACTTACGAGCAAACTCACAATGTCTTCTACTGCTGTTGTTTCTCAATACTTCGAGTACCTAAACGCGTACAACTTTGATGGTTTGGCGAGCCTTTTCGCCGGCAGCTTCACGCACGAGTTCCGCCCCGCCTCCATTGGTGGGATGGGTACACCTGTCCGCAACACCGCCCAGTTCTTGGACTGGCTCAAGAACTTGAAGAACCTCATCGTTGCCTTGAACGTGAGCTTTATCTTGTTACTGGCGCCACCTTTCGTCTGATCTCGTTTCAGTTCAACTCCCCCCTCGAAACCATCGTTGCTGATGGTGCAGTCGTCGTACACGTATGCTTTGAACAGCTGTAGTTTGGGAGATAACTTGCTGAATTTCTTTTAGGTTCATTCCCAAGGAGAGACCCCTTCTCTTGGCAAATCTTTTCCCAACGAGCATCTCTTCATCTTCCACATCTCAGGTGGGAAGATCACAAGCATCAAGGAATTCATGGATTCCAAATATGTCACTCAGCTCTCGGAGGATGAGAAGGCAGCTGGAAAGGCTTAATAGATATAATGGCTAGCAACACCGACGTTGTGGAATAGGGCATATAGACTGGAATCCAAACTCCTTCACAAAGTGTACATGCGATTGTTTAAAGCCTACTACAACTCGAGTCCACTGCTTAAAGTTCGGTGATGTCCGACGCCGAATACAGACAATTCTGTGAGAACATCATCTCAGACTACGCAGTGGATTATCTTCAATCAACTCACTGTGCTGTCGGGACCACTGCCAATCGCGGGCGGCTCGTCTCCATTGTCGTTGCCAGTATACTTCTCGCAGATTGTATCAACATTATCGACCTGAGTTGTCCTAATCGTTGCAGTACTGAACGTGATGTTAGTCATGCACTCGTAATAAAAAGAGAAGTAAGAAGTATTATTCACTCTCCGTAGTTCCTGGAAAAGAATCTCAGACGAAGTCAATGTAGATGTCGTCGACTCACGTGTTAATGCCTACAAGCCAAGAACCATCAACAGCCCAGACGTCATTGATCTGGACGTGGCGCGTGTACTGAGTACCACAGTTACCGCACTTGTAGTTTTATGCCAATTAGCCCAAGTCAAAAAGGAGGTGGCTGAAGGGGCGCACGCTACGATAAAGCTTTCCGAAATCTTCAACATAGAACTGGAAGGAGAAATAATTTCATGAACGAGAGTCCAAAAGTGAAGAAGTACAAGGCATACAGAGTTGATGATGACCGTCCCGCCTCCATTGTGTTGTATCACTAGATAAAAAGATTCGGTTTTGAGTAAGTATAAGCGAAAGAATGTATGGAACCTTTGTCATCGGCATGCTAGAAATACCGGGAGGATTTTGAATATTGAACTTCCTGAGTTTGTCCCGCCATCACTCACCTTGGCCTACATATATCCATTATTAGCATGTGAGGAAGCTCGAGATAGTTGAAATGACATACGCCTCCGTAGTTGATGTGGGAGGTTCCACTCTTTTGTTTGAGGGTGATAGCATCCTCGCAGACGTCTTCGAAAAAGACGTGATCCAAAGTGCATGAGCCTAGTATGAGATCGTCATTTGAACAGACAGCGTCTTCATACCTGCAAGAATACATACCAAGGCAATGAACTCCTTCAGACTGGTTAGGCCCAATAACAACGCGGCTCAAAGTCGCACCCTCCTCAAGAAGGAACACAGCGTCAGAGTCTCCTCCCTCTGACTGACCCTTGCATGCACCAGAGCCACGGTCGTATCTGGTGTACGCCTGAGAAGGAGTAAAGGTCGTCCCAGCTGCAACGGTGATGGGTGAGCTCAAGGAACTCGTAGTGGGAGGGGTCGGGAAGACATTGGTTGCTGTTCGCCGTCTCAATGTCGGCGGGATACTTTCCACAGATAAGATCGAAGATCGAATACGGCTTCAATTGGAAATTGAAGAGTAAGATGATTATTACTTACGGATCAGCCGAAACAAGGGCGGCACCGAGGAGGACGAACGAGAGAAGCTGAGTGCTGAACATATTTGCGTATGACGAAAGCTAGCCATATAGTGCCTTTTTATTGCAAGTGCGAAAGGCTTGGCTTAACGACAAGGACCGGACAGTTTCCGCGCGGACCGCTAGCTAATGGCATTCGAAAAGTGAAAGAATGCCTCAGACTGCGTCACTCGACCATAACAACGATAATCATGAGCGGGACAAACAAAAGCCCGGACCGCTCTGAAGGATGATGAACGGGTGGGGTAGGTAGTTAGTTATCGTTTCGACACAGCAGCATAAATTTTGGAAGAACCACGGAAGGACCTATCCATGGTAGGAAACAACTTTGAGACAGCTGACCGATTCGAAGTCGTTTTGGTTGAGCCTACTTGTCCGTCAAGATAGAAGAATAACGAAGCGACAGCGAAAAATCGCCCCGCCGTCCTCCACTGGCATATGATCTCCCAGTGTCAATCCAATGATGAATTCCAGTGTACAAAAGAATTCGGACGGTTCTTTTCCTGACCTATGTTTTCACGTGCATGGTCTTTAATATTGGGTCTTGGAATTAGAATACCCTTGCTGAGCGGAGAAACGCACTTTACGATACTGGAATGCAGAAGAGGGGATTCGAAATAAATCGGTCCACAAGTTTTGGAGGAGGCGGAAGTATGTAATACATAGAGATGGACTCGGAAGAAATCACTTTGGCTTGGCGGCTTGGCAATGTGGCGACCTGACCTCAAAATAGAGACAAACTGAAGTCGAATGTCACCAGTGTGATCTGTGCATGAGACGGCTCGGGTAAGTATAGCTGCTTGTTTCCTGACTTCCTTGTTCAGGGCATTGTGCATTTAACTAAAACATTTTTATAAGTTCCTGTCACCATTTGAATCAAGTAACCAACGCATGGCAGAATTTGACTTGAAGTCTCTCTCGTCGCCGACTCGCCCTCGACCGAATCACAATAAGTATAGAGATTATTATCTTTAGAAATACGGACGAGGTCAAGTTTTTTTGGCAGGCTGTACCGTGTCGATCAAGACCCAGTCACTTAATAAACCATTGGATGTGTCGGCTACAGCATATGTCAGAGTTACGCAACGACTCCGAGACCAAAGGAAATCTGTATCAACTCATTCGCTACGGATCAAAGTTAAGAACGATGCGATACGATATGATACAAGATGTTACATGGGTTGTTTTCAAATATGAACTTGACGCCCAATCAGATGCCGTTTGACAAGAGAAAATTGATAATCGTCATCTCAAGGCGTGTTTCCGTCGAGAAGTGGCCATCATCCACACAATGGACTTCAGCTCGAGTAAGAACCGTCTTATACGCCTCAGCTCCAGGAGAGCGGAAGATAGGATCGTTTTTACCCCAGATTGCGAGGACGGGAGGCTTATATTGCTTGAAGTACTCGTGGAATCTCGGATACTAGAACACCACATTTGAGCGGTCTACACCATATGTTATTCGACAGATGGTGACCGCAAGATCACTTTACCCAC
Organism: Termitomyces sp. K1Aa; assembly: GCA_018221735.1. NCBI lineage: Eukaryota > Fungi > Basidiomycota > Agaricomycetes > Agaricales > Lyophyllaceae > Termitomyces > Termitomyces sp. K1Aa. The sequence goes on from JABAJX010000189.1 coordinate 13,935, forward strand.
AATCGTAGACACAATCGTAGAAAGGTCGAGCTAATTTCTTGATTTCCGGGACGGCTAAGAAGTGCGCGTAAGTTCCGGAAGGAACAAAGTCCGGATGTGCTTTACCTTGTTCGTGCCAAGTATGAAGATAGGTCGGGATAACATAGCTTGAAAGATGTGGCTAGTTCTTACCTGGAACCTCGTCAGATCAAAAGTGAGAAGGCTCCGACCAATATTTGCGGAGTTGGTCCCAGAAAGAACTCAACCCCGCCTCAAACGCATTGCCATTCTGAGAAGTAATGGCAGTGATGGATTCAGGGCGTGCAAGCGCGAGTCTTTTGGAGATAATGTGAATGATCATCTGTATTTGTAAGGAAAATAGATACCTCAATCCGGTAGGCGCACCGTAGTCAAAGATATAGATAGCAAATTTGTTGAGCTCAAGCGCTTTAGTGAATTAGATGATAGTAATGGCTAGGTTATCGAAAGTAAACTTGTAGTTCAGCTCCAAAATAACATCTTTTATTGATACCGTCAAGCTTGATTTTGCTCTGAGACATGATTATGACCACCTGTGAATCCGAAGCCCGGAAGACCTGGGCCTTTAGATAAATGAGGCTTGAATTGTATTACGAGTCTATAACAATAACCCGCCCGATATTTGGGTGCGAGACGTTTGATCAAGTTTCTATATTGAGACGAGGAAGTGGGAAAACCATGTAGAAGCATCTTGCTTCCCAGCTTCACGATAGAATACGCGGACCCTTTGATGTCGACCGTTTGATAGCAGCGTTCAAAGTAATAATTGTTGATAGGATGTGACGTGAGTTTAGATCCAGTGGGGCGGCTGGTCCTATGAGGAAATCATCGGAATATCTGTCTTGGTACTCGAATTTGGAGGTTGAGTCGGGATGGAAAGGTACTATGTGCTCGAAGGAATTTAGTATGCTGCAAAGTATTGCTTGCGTGACAATCGACTACACGTCACGATGTGACTGGTCCGTGCGCTGCCCGAAATCCATATAAACAGTCGCCGAACGTGCATTGTTCT
>JABAJX010000190.1:0-14891 GCA_018221735.1 Termitomyces sp. K1Aa
ATGGCCTTGATGAAAACCCAGAGATGGCCTTGATGCCAACTCGGAGATTGCCACACTGATCAGGTGATGAGATCAGCAGCAGATAGGAGCAGAGAAGAAGGGAGCCAATGGGGGTCCCCTGACAAGTTCAAAAGCAAGACAGGTGAAGACAAAAAGTGGAGGGATATGACAATGTTCAAAGAAAATCCAGCTAGGCAGACATCACACAGCTATGTTTGTTGTGTCACAATGTACGGACACCCTTGCTATGGTTTTGAAGATGCAAGGGATGTGCATGACCCAAGATTTGAGGCGGTAACATGGTTGAAGACAACAAAGAAGGTGAAATGGGTTGGTACCAAATAATGAACAAACAAATGGCTACAATTATTGAAGACAGGTCAAACAGGGCAAGGCCAAACCAATATATGGTCACATGGCTACCATTTTGGAAGACAAGGGTTGAGCAGGCAAAGCCAATAAATGGTCACATGGCTACAATTTTTGAAGACAACGTTCTTAAAGAACTGGGTACCGGGTAATCACATGGCTATGATTATTGAAGACAGGTTTGAGTGTTGAGAACCGGGGAATGCCAGAAACCGGTCACTGGTCACATAGCTACAATTTTTGAAGACAATAAACACAAAGAATAAAACCTTGTCTGTTCAGATCTTGGAATTGTCTTGTACCCAGAATCCCAGGACCAAAATCCCACCATCTTCTTGAATGAGCACAACAGAACAACACAAGCATGGTTTGAAGAACTATATCATCCCATGAGGGCCCCAAGAGAAAACTCATGGAGGCCACCATGACTAACTCAAGCTCAAATGCCCTGGGACAAATGGCGGCAAGAAATCAATGTCAGTGTTCTCAAAGGGGGTGACAGACCAGACACTGAGGGATGCGAAGAGATAACACAGCTGTTACAAGTGTGGTCAGCATCTGTATAGCTCAAAATTTAGAATCTAAACCGGACAGTGTTCACACAGTGTATAGCATAACCACCCTCACCATATATCAAGTCAATCCCACCACAGACTCTCCATGTGTACATAGTGTTCTTCAGAGGTAACCCTGGGGTATACCAAGGGCCACCCACACCCTCACCTGTCACAACCCGTATGTTGGGAATTCAGACAGTAAACCCGGCGAGAATAGCAGAGCACACGGTGTTACAAGCGCTGAGAAGTGTGTAGCTACACAACATGTGTCTATCAGTATGTCAAATAAAGTTAGAGGTCCAATCAGCCACTCAGAGCATCAGGTGAGCTTGCTTATCCTCAACACTGTACTCTTTGTCAAGGGTACAGGTACCCGTTCCACAGACACTCATACAATGCAACACCTTTAATTTAGATTAGATATCCATGTGTATATATAATGCACCATGAATAGAAGTCATTTGTATTGAGACTGAAGATATCTGTGTGTGTATGTACATAAAGATTTGACTTCTAGTAATCATAGCACAGGCCATGATGCAGCAGGGTACAAAAGGCTGTTACATACCCTTGACCCGCGGTGTTGAGAGGGTCGGGTCAAGGGTCGAGGAATGATGACCCGTACCCGTGCCTACTCCCACCCGTACCCGCCACCCGCCGGGTTTCCAATACCCTTGAAGTTCACTATGCATACAGTCTGGATATTTGAAAGGAGTTTCAGATGGTGGTTGGATGGTGGGATCATGCAATTGACCTCTGTCCCCAAGTAGACAGATCTCGGTGACGCCGTGCTTGCAGCGGCCCATACAAGCAGGTCGTGGAACGTGTCGGAACGTAAAGGTACAGAGGGGAACGTGGATTCAATCACATCCGTTCCTTTGAGAACGTGTCGGAACGTAAGCCACTTTTTGGAGCGTGTTGGAACGGGAACGCGGAACGCAAATAGGAATTGGAAAGTGTCTTATACCAAGCATGTGCATTGGACCATTGGTTGTGAACATTGATAGATCATAGAATCACTGGAAGGATGTCCCCATATCGATAACTTACCTTGCCAAATGTCTTCAGAGGTGTTGTGTTGTTTTGGGGAAATTTAAGCTTGAGGGGCGTATGGATGAATTCAGTGAAGGTGTCGGAATACAGACAATATCTGTATGTACATGTGTGGGAACCTAACTGATGGGAACGTGAGCACAGCCACTGGGAACGTAAGGGAACGTGAGGAAAATGAGGCGGAACGCAAAAAGCTACATATCACTCCGGTCCTAGGCACACCCAGGCGCACCCCTAACCCACTTCACATCAATTTCACAGGGCCTCTTCTCGCATATTTACATGGTGGCGACTTGCGTGGGTACTGTGATATCCAGTAAGAAAGAATAGGCAAATTCCGGGAAACATGAAGTTCTTGAGGTCCATGTTTTCCGTGGAGGTACATACTCATGACCGGTCACCAGCCTTAGGACCTCCGACCGATCCATACCTTAAGAGACCTTAAGTCCTTCATATGTTCGGATCGAATGAGACCTCATGATCTTCTCTCCTCATCCCAGAAAGGTATTTATATTGGTAAGTGTAACGAGCCACGGCCCACAGATCTGACGTTCGTGATGCGCAGTCTCTCCATGAGCCATGCAGGAGCCCCACCACTCAAGTTTCCACCACCTACAACGCATTACAATATCATAAAACTTCTAGTATTGGGACTAGTCTTTCACTATATCTACATCGGAACTGTGTTTGACTGTTATTTCACCAGTTCTGTCACTCATGGCATGAGAAGCCAAAACGTCGACCATGCAGAGTCAAAGAGGCTTGTACTAATCGTCGGTAGGTATCCGACCCTTGATGCCCTTGTTGTCTTCTGATTTTCCCGCAGGTGATGGATTAAGAGCTGATCTTCTGTTTAATGAGGACGCATTTTCTACTATCCCAGATGCACCGAAAGTTGCGGCACCATACCTCAAGTCTATTGCAAAAACCCGTGGCGCCTTTGGTATCTCTCATACTCGACTCCCGACAGAAAGTCGTCATGGCCATGCTGCAATCATCGGTATATGACTATTCCTGGTTCCCGTTGAGTCAGTATGCTTACATTTCGAAAATAGGCGGGATCTACGAAGATGTCTCCACAGTGACCAAGGTAAGGGATCTCTTCACTCCGATGCAGTGTTCAGTGTACTCATGACTCATAGGGATGGACCGCTGATGCAGTGAGTTTAGCAACATTCCTCCGAAATGTTTGATACTACCTTCAAAGAAGGTAGATTTTGATTCTGTGTTCAATCAATCAAGTCACACATTTTCATTCGGCTCTCCTATGATTCTACTCATGTTTGCACGCGGTGCAATCCCTGAGAAGGTGAAGACATGGTGTCATGATAAAAATGACCTGGATTATACCAAAGGCGAGCACCCAAAAGATATATTAGCTTACTACCTCTGCTGATGAGCTGTAAAGACGCTACATTCCTTGACACTTGGGCTTTTGACCAGTTCAGAGAGCTTTTCCAGAACGCGTCGAGTGATGCAACGTTGAATACACAACTTCGGGATAACAAAGTCGTGTTCTTTCTCCACCTCGAAGGCCTCGATTGTACAGGTCACTCGTACCGCCCTCATTCACGAGTACGTCCCATAATCATCCCGATTCTGTTTGCTTCAATCCTTGCAGGAATACATGAAAAATATACAAGTTGTTGATGACATTGTACGCCGCACTGAATATCTAATCAATGAGTTCTACAATGATCAAGATACAACCTTCATATTCACGGCTGACCATGGCATGACGAACATTGGAAACCACGGTGATGGAGGCATGTCCACGACTCCGCAACCTTTCCAACACTGAAACTTTGTGCAGACCCTGATAATACACGAACCCCTCTGATTGCCTGGGGACGAGGTATCCGTGGACCTCTGCCGGATTCAATACCCTCCTCGCATGATTCTTACTCCAAACGGTGGGGACTTGGACACTTATTCCGCCGTGATGTCGAACAGGCAGACCTGGCTCCCCTCATGGCATCCTTGATTGGAATTGATTGGCCAGTCAACTCGGTTGGTGTTTTGCCTGACATCGATCCCACTCGGCCTGGGTATCTCTCTCCAGGGTTGGGCGATAAGTTACTTGCTCAGATGGCATTTGTCAATGCCAAGGTCAGCTCTACCACTAGTAAGTAACTGTACGGATACTGATTCCTTCCTCATTCTACGAAGGTTGTACTTGAGCAATATACAAGTATACATGGCGAGTTGCTATTCTCCATGAAAATGATTCCTTGCTTTATATAACAGCTGCTTAGAACGCAAGAAAGCACAAACACTCATTTACAAACCCTTTTCTGAGTTGGAGGGGTTAGATACAGCCAACAACCAATCATACTGCCGCACAAATCTCACTAACATTGAGCGTTTGCTTCAAGCCGAAGATTGGCGTGCTGCTCGTTTGGCATCCGCCCAACTGATCCACACAATCCTCAGTGGCCTTCACTATCTGCAAACGTACGACAAGTACTTCATATATGGTGTCGCCATCTTTGGATATCTTGGTTTGGCTGCATACATCTCTTTATACGTCTTCCGCCCTCTAGGCTTCATTAAGAGCCAGGAACCACGAGGTACAGTCCTTGTACACACAGTGGGAACGGTCACATTGGTAGGCTTCTGGTCCTTCGTGGCACTGAAGCATGCGCCGTTCATGTTCTATATATACATCGCCTTCCCATGCTACTTCTGGCACCAATTCTTGCAGCAAGCCATGGTGGGGTTCTACTCGTCTTGGCATATTAGCTGCTGGAAACTACTAATGTATTCCGGCCTGACTATTGCGGCTTTGCAGGCAATGGTGGCAAGTCAATTTATTTTTTGGTGTTTGGAAGTTCATCGTCGGCATAGGTTGGTTATACTCATCGTTTAGTATGGAGCCTCGGTTTTGTTTTGGCCGGCGTCGTGTGGCCCATTACATGGCCAAGGCAGACCCTGAAGCAAAATCTATCCCTGGCCGGAGTATGGGGACTTGCTTGTATATTAGCTGCTGTCTTCCCGATCCTCCCTGTGGAGGGGGAAGAGAGCCTGCCAACAATGTAAGAGATGCTTTAGCTTCACGGGAGGTAGCTCCTTTCAATGCATGTAGTCTTACCGGAGGATGTTTGATCCTCATCTGTGGTGGCTTCTCGGCATTATGGGTTTTAAATGAAGCTGAACGCCTTGGTGGAAGGACGAAACGTCGGGCACTAACCAATCTATTCATGATGCAAGTATGTGTTGGTTGGGTACTTGTGTTGGACGCACTAGTTACTTACTTACAGGCCGCCTTAATTGTCACCACAATGGCAATAACTGTGAGTTCTGTGCGGAGCCTTCAAACCAAGCATGGACTGCCGTTCCCCAATCAGGTTCTAGGCTGGGTTGTTCCAGGTATACCTTTGATTATGATCAGTAAGGTGGAGACATTGACAAAACCCTCCACAAGTCATATCTTCATTGCTCGCATTTGCCTTCGGAGGTTTACATCATTTCCCCTTTTCTCACTTGCTCGTGTATTTCCTCGGCCTTGGGCCATGGTTTATTATCCTTACCATCAATGTAGAGGGCCTTTTCTATGTTGCCTTTTCTTTGGTCCTGGCAACCTGGATAGTTGCAGAATCAACTGTGCGAATTGGTACATTGCCCTTAACAGCAAGCAAGAATCAAAGGCTCTATGTGTTCCAACCTGATGATCTACGGATAGCATTATTCTTTCTCTTCTTTACACAGGTTGGCTTTTTTGGTGCTGGAAAGTGAGTCAATCAAAATACTGCCTGAGAAAAACCTGAAACGTATACATGGACAGCGTCTCAACAATGTAGGAAGACTCGATTCAGAGCAGCAGAGGAATGGAAACACTGACTTCAAATAATCATTAGCTCATTCCATCTGGAACCTATACTCCGGTTGCTGGCCATATACAACCCTTTCTTGTTAGCTGCCCTACTTGTTTGTCTGCATTTATATGTATTCTGGGGAGTGTAGCTCATCTAGATTGTATTAGGTCTTCAAGATGGTTGCACCATATATCATGCTGGCTGTTGCCTCTGTGCTGTTGAATGGTTTCATGCACTTCCCACCCTTCACTATCCTACTCATTACTCTTATGCTTACCAATGGTACATTCATTGTTCAAACTTATAAACAAGTCAAAATCCATTCTCATGTTCATGACAGGTATGTCAATTATCTTTTTTTTCAATGTTCAAGACACAGGTATGTCAAGTATTATTTCTTGTTATATAGTCAGGTTATTGAAGGTTTTTGTACAGGTTCCTGGTCAGAGATTGGACAATCAATTATGTCCTTTTGTATTTCATCTTACTTATTGCTGTGGTCTGGAGGAATCTGTGCAGTTGGCGAGTACTTCCTTGCAAATGAAGTATATGGACAACCTGTAAAGAAGGATTGATTTATTTATGGTGCTCCATCTCAGGTTGCCAAAATATGCTATTCAAATTTTCTCTAATTATTGTTATGAATGGAAAGAGATGTATGATACTTATGTTGTCAATATGTAGCTTCTTAAATAACACATCAACACCTCTTCAAATTCAGTTTGTCAGTTTGCCACTGCTTGCAAGTTGCCTATGCCTCCATCAGACATCCACACTATTTGACCTGTACTACTACTGCTCTGCTGCTCTGCACCTAGCTCTGAGGTATCTCTGTATATAGCCTTTGTACCTTTGTAGTTGGTATCACTTTGTAATATTTTAAACTGGTAAATTTTTCAGTTGCTCTGGATGAGCCTCTGAGTCAGCAGAACCTGACAGTTTCAGGCTAATCTATTTATTGTCAGGCCATTTCCTCCCTGTGTGACTTGTGTGACTGTGGTGTCACACTATCTGCATATTTCCTTCACTTAAAGGATTTGAGCAACTTTCATATGTCATACCATGTGACCACTTCCAGCACCACAATTGTTCATCTTAAGACCAGCATATGTTTTCTGTCTACTGTACAGTTGTTTTATATGCCTACCATGCCTCTAATGCACCTTTTCTGGCATTGAGGATTCCCAGACTTGTTCTCTTTGGATCTCCCTCTGCCAGGTTGGATAGTTGTACATGTGTAAATGTGTGATGCCCCTTCACAGTCAAGGTCTGTAATGCATGGTGGCCAGCCACTGCAGGTGTTGGATTTTACTTAAGGTTGCAGCGCAAGGCAGTTCAAACAATAGTGCATGTAGGACCCAACTCACCATGATAAGGAGACTGCCAACACATTCAACAGCTTGACAAATCAATTTGAAGTCAGTCATTACATGGCAAAGGCCCTTTGAAGGGATGCACCATTGATTCTAGCCATGGCAATGGGGTGTACAAACACGCTCAAATGTAGAGGCACAGAGGCCAGGGGGGGCAGGAGGAGGAACTGCTGGGCAGAGGTTGCAGATGGCAGATATGTGAGAAGTTCAAGTGAAGTTTGGTGTGGGAATTCCACAGCACATTGAAGTCCTCCACAGAGATTGACGAGTTATCAGTAGGCATAGTTGGGGGGGGGGAGTCATGTGTGCTGCAGAGGTACTCAGGAAACAACCTTTAGGAGCTGTAGGAGGTAACAAGGCTTTTTGCATGAATTGGGGCAAAGTGCAATAACACTACAATTGCAATGGAAATCAATTAGATTGCAAGAAAACAAAACTGCATGACATAAGTATTTAATCAACAGTGCTGAGAGCGCAGTGTGAGACAACAAAGTTGTTCCATTTGCTGCCTGCAGGTATATATTGAGATATAGACAAAGGAGAGGGAAACAAAGGCCAGGGGTAAATGTGAAGTGTGAAGAGTGAACAGTAACTAAGTCTTTGCCCAAATTAACCCCAGGCAACCCCCCATCACACCTTGCCCAATCCACGTTCACATCAAGGTGATACCTACTACAGTCACAAGACTGTTGCTACCCTTGTTGCTACTCAACCTAGACAAACTTCTCTTGCTGTATTCATTGCCTATGGTCTGCACAGAACCAAACCTCTGTCACATGTGATGTTTGCCTCTCTGATCTTATTTGGATCATCTGGTCATCATCTATGGATCTCTGCTTTTGTAGTGCTTTGAAAGTGATATGTGATGACATGTATTCCAACAAGTCCTGAGATTGTTGCATAAAGGGATATTCAAGCTACAAGAGATTTACTGAGTGACACATTATCCAGGATATATTCAAAGAAAGCCTCTGGCACAGAGAAAGAAAGTACTGAGTCCACTGAACATGACAGTATTGAAAGCCTACCTATCCAGGAGCTATCCAGACCAGTGCAAATAGTGGTCAGAATGGAGGGCAGGAAAGCTAACTTTGTGGACAGCATAACAACAGGCGCTTGAGGGCAATGATGAACCAACAATCATTGATAAGGACACGTCAGTTGCTGGATCAAGAAGGTTGGCAAGGACTGTGACAAACAAGAACAGAATCTCTAGTCCTTTGTGTAGCAAAGGGATGGAGGGCAGGAATAGTGGCAACACCAGAACAGTTGAAAACTCACAAGTAAACACATCAACAGGAATGGATGTCTAGGCCAATAGCCAAACAAGTATGACCAAGGGGCTAGCAAGGAAGTTATGGTCTAAGTTGATTGGACCCTATCAGATTGTTAGGGCATTCAAATATCACTTGTTCCAAGTTAACCTATTCCCTTCTCTTGAAAAATGAGCAATGCATGACATGTTCCATGTATCTCTCTTCAGAATACATTCACCTAACAATAAGAGGCTGTTTCCAGGAAGGACAGACAATCAAATATTTGAAACAAATAACAATGATTGGGAATGGGCCATAGATCATATCATCACTCACACGGGAGCAAAGAAGAACACCACATTCAAAATATCTTGGAAGACCAGTGACAAATCATGGTTGCCTTATGTTCAAATAAGCCATTTATGTTTTTAGGCCCCAGAGCATCCCACAGTTGTGCTTTTAGGTAACTTTTCTTACCACCATTGTCTGTCTGTCTTTCTCATTGTTCAAGTCAATTGCTGTCTATTTTTTCTGCTGCTGTCTCAATTTTACCGCTCTCACCACTCCCCAGTACTGCTTCCAAGTGTTTCCCAACCACTATCATACCCCTTCCACACATACCAATCTCCTCAGTTTGCGCTTTCTGCTGTTTTTACAGTTATTGTATTGTATTGCTATTGTCTACTATTTTGCACAATTGTGCACTCCATACTGGTATACTGATTCCCAGTTCCACATCCTGCCCAAGCACTTCCTGCATTCTATACATTGTATCCTACCTACTGCTTACATAATACTGCTACTGCAGAAACCGCTTACACCACACCAGTTTTCTCATAAAACTTATTGGTGTGTTCTTACGGCTCCAGCACTCTATCAGAGCACTATCACTTCATTCTGCCCTACTGGCCCTTGCTACATCCTGATCCCACTCCCACTCACTGCTGTACTTCCAATTTGTTCATTTTCCACTCTACTGCCTGCTGACTTACCAATCCCAACTCACCAATACCAATCCCAACAGACCGCTTTCCGGCCACTTAGTGCCACTAGTTTCCAAGCTTATCTATGCAGATTCCACTACTGCTGTAATACCACCACTACCGCACTTACACAAAATGCAATATCATATGCATCTTGCAGCTAAGTCACATTTTACACACACACACACACACACACACCTCACATACACTAACCTGTTGTGTAGTGTAGAGCCTTCTTGTTTACTGCATTCAGGCAGGTAGAGGTCACATCAACGTGCCTTGGAAAAATATCTAGAGGACTGTGGAGCTAACACTATTTTGGACTTACCGGAAGCATTGAGTTGTCTGCTGCACATGATCCACAGGTCTTTCTTGGAAGTATAAATATGAGCACAGAAGAACCTCCACATTACCACTACAATTCTCAGCTGCTTGATTGCTCTAGAGACTCAGGTGTAGACTACCCAAGCCTCTCTTACCCTACACACTACCAAACTTGCAGGACTGCCCCAAACCACAGATAACATGTTTTCCTCCCTTCAGACGCTCTTAGAGCACCTTACCCTGGCCCCTGCCACCTCTGCAGTGCTCCCTGCACCATCAGCAACCAACACCACACCTTGCTTTGACTCCACAACCACTGTCTGCACAAAGAAATCTGCGCAGCCCAGCCCTTCCTGATGTCTATGATGGGAGTTGTGCAATAGGCAAGCATTTCCTCTGGTCCTGCATCATCTATATCCAGCTCAGTGGCTGCCTTATCCCTCTGTGATCTTAGCCAGTATGGCCAGGGAAAGTGGACCCTCAATGAGTATATCGACTCCTTCCATGCACTTGTCAGCTCTGTCTCACCTTTTGGAACGGCCTTAATCCCGTTCTGATGGAGCATATCACCAACCTTGCAGAAGGATACCCCAACAACAAGCAGATCAAAACCTGGTTCAAAGTTGTTCACCACCAGTGGCAGCTTATGGAGCTGGAACATGAACTCCAATGTTCTCATGCTTCCCAGCCAGCTCCTTGTCCAACCTTTACCACAATGGCTGGCTTCTCATTTCTGGCCCTAGTGTTTTTCCCGAGTAACCCTGGGGTAGATCAGAGCTTACCCAGACCCGACTAAATGCATCAGCCAGTTCCAATGAAGTGTTTGTAATTGAATGGCCCCATTGATACTGGTTGTTTGGGGTACCCTCCAATTTGAGTGTTGATGAAGCATACACAGTATTCAGAGCCCATAGACAAGAAGATGATGTTGGAACAGATTAAACTATCTGCTAGTAACTCAAGTCTGTAGTTGTCTGGTGGATAAATATGTATAAGTTCACTTGATAGTAGTACATTTGACATCGCAATATGCATATAGAAATCTATACAAATTTAATAATCTACAATATTGGAGATATTGGAACAGCCGTGCGCACAATGGCCCATACTCAACGGTAGATCTCGGAATGAAGACATTTTTCCCACACACTCGCCCAGGAATGAAAACCCTCACTCTAATTCTAGATCTCGGAACAAGGCAATAATATATCAGCCCCTACTCTAAGTAACTGTAAGGTTCATCAATATATTACGCAAAATACTGTAATTACAGACAGGGTAATATATTACTTCTCCATTACATAGTGATTTGCAAGGCCTGTCTCGGCTCGAAAGCCCAACTTGGCCTCGGCTCAGAAAGGCCAGGGCTTGTCAAAAGTTCAAGCCAAGCCCTGAGATCTGAGAGCTTGAGCCTTCGACAAGGGCCTGGCCTGGCTGGGCTCGGGCTCAACCCTGGGCTTTTGAGAGTGAAAACTATGATTGAAAGTATGGTGAAATTGAATAGAATACTAAATAAAATACCTGGGTATACCATTGAACAATGTAAAAAAACAGTTGTGAGATCAAATGGGGCTCGGCTCACCGGGGTCAGGGCTCATGAGCTGACAATCGATAGTGCCTTAGGTGTGCCCCAACAATTCTCCCATGCAATTACCAATACCTCCCATGTAGTACTTTCAACTCTGCTACATTGAAGCTTCAAGATAACGGTAACATCTTCAGGGGTCATCCTGAAACGAGTGCCCATTTTCCTAGATCCAAAACCAGCGTAACAACCCATAAATACCTCGGTGTATTTTCAGCTCTGAGTTACATGGATGAAACTTGGTGGTATCCATTGGCTCGAAGTAGTCTAGAAACCTAATGGGGTTGAATTTTTTCAGATCTCAGACCTGCCGAGCGGCGCAACGGCTCATATCTAATTCCGTGTTTATTTTCAGCTCTGTACATGGCTGAAAACTTTCACAGCGTCTTTGTGGGAGAAAACCATCAAAATCGGGAAATTGGATGTGAACAACTATGTGATATGCACATCCATGCCCTGTGGGATCCGACGGATTGCTAATCAATAAGTTTCTTCTGAGAATCTTGGCCCATGACTCTAATGACAGCGGCGCCACATCAAATTCAGATGGAAATAGTTATAGCGCTTAAGCGCTCACGGGCTCGCGAGTAACAACAAGAGATCCGACTCGGAATCCTTACTCTTAACTTCCCACGCGCCTACACACCTGACAGATTGCATCAACGAGGCTTGAAATTTTGAATGCTGAATTAAGCAACTGAGTTGTCGGACCTATTATCAACCCTCAGTTCAAGTTCAACTTCCCATGGATCGATTTCACAATTACAATCCTACCCGTACCCGTGAGTACTAGTCGCTGGCCTTGCCCAAACATCTTGTTAGGCCGATTGCAAACAGTGCAAACAGACGACGATTGACGACGACATTTGTCTTCTCATTCGTATGAGCAGGGAAGTTGTGAACTATTTTATTTATAGATCCCCTATCTCCCGACAACCCCCAATGTGCACTGTGACCCTTTGGAATTTTGATTCCCCTGGATTCAGATCCATCATCCCCTCCAAATTATGTGAGAAACTGTTCAAGTTTGTTCCCATCGGAATGCAAAAAGCCATGATCTTGCGCACTATTTTTGATTCTACATAGATATAAAGCACTCTGAGGGTAAGTCAAACGAGGCAACTTATTTGGCAATGAACAACCCAACCAATGTCACCCTACCAATCAATATCCAGAATCAGTTTGGCTATAACCTAATTGGATCCTTTTTCTCCTGCGTCGTATGGGGAATCTCATGCGTTCAACTGTGCGTCGTTTACGAAAACCGACACCTTACTATCTAACCTTCACCAGATTTATATTCTACATGAAGTGCGCCCAGGAGCATCGAAAACGACATTCATTTTGCTGATCAGAACTTAGCTCGGAATCTGACTCGACATTCTTGAAGACTCTGGTATTCCTCCGATCTCCTACCCAGTGCGGTCTTTTTATCCCTATACTAACAGAGTAAATAGGTGGCTTCGCTGTGGTATGTCCAAGATTTACCCCATGTGGAGTGTTCATGCTGAACTTTCAGGGTCGTTGATACTGTGAATGAGATTTTGATTCTGAAGTCGAGCGAGTGGCCGTTAAGTCTAGACTCCTTGTGATGTGTCGCTGAATGGGTCCATTAGACTGGGCAGCGTTGATTCTGCAATGGGGCAATCCTGCCGAGCTCAACCAGACCCAGCCGTAAGTTCTCAGTGCTAATACTTAGAGCAAAATGGCGATAAATCTCGATTTCCAGGGAATTGTTGCACCATGCGTGGGTCGAGGCAAGTCAATTGGCATGGGTTACCAAAAAATATAACTGACGTCGTGCACAGTTTATTGTGGCTTTTGCTGTCCAGTTTTACTTCATCCACCGTATCTACAAGTGTCGGTACAAGTAATTCTGTTTCAAACACTCATATATTCACGATCATCCAACAGTCTCTGTTCTGACCTTGTCTCGGGGGATAAAGTTGAATTTGGTTTTGGGACTCATAGCCTTGGTAGTAAGAAATACACATTTCATCCAAAGGAAACAAGTGACCATATTGTATCGTCCCTTAGATGTTTTGCGCCGTAACACAGACAGGTCCGTTTTGCCTTCTCTATCATCCACCTCCATACTATATTCTCACCGCAACTGCATGATAATCCAGCGTTGGTGGCAGGTAAGCCACATGTTTTTCTCACGCCTTCGTTATCTTTAAGTTTCACCTACTCCGTGAACTTTAGTATATCTGGCAATTGGGTAATTCACTGACTTGAATACAAATTCTTACTCACTCACTCTTGTTCCAGCTATGGGCAACCATTAGCTGTTCTCGGGTCTAAGCGTGAAGTTGTAAATATTGATTCTACTAGACATTCTGTACCAGTGTTACTGACTCAGGCTCTTCGAGGCTATCAATATAGCAGCTCGCGGACTTTCAGTGGTCGTAGATGTCTGCATAGCAATCGCTATGCTGTCCCTTCTTCGAGGAAAAGCTCAATTTTCCAAGTATTCAAATCTACTCATCTAGCAGTTCTTTGTGAAGACTCATCATTATTCAATCTGCAGAACCAAACGTATGGTCTCGCGTTTGACTATGATAATAATCTGCAGCGGGTCATTTTCGGCTGTTATCTCAGTCATCATCGTCATATTGGTACGTCTTGTTGTGTCACAGGTTCTTTGTTTGACTGTCAGTCCGATTTCAGATTGGCGCATTTCCAAACGACCTTCACTTTGTTATGTTCACTTATCCATTCTGCTCAATCTATTTCAGCACATTATTAGCGAATTTGAACACGCGCAGCTTTGTAAGAGGCACGGGAAACATCAACGTTGTGACGGAGGAATCAACAGGAAACAACACAATTGCTCTTCAGCAGATGACGGGTAACATGCAGGGCAAAACTCCTTCTAATTCTGTTGGTTAATTTTTTCCGCTGAGACTCTGGACTGATTTCTGGTGGATCGTAGACCTCCCAGATATATGTTAAGGTAGAAAACAGCCGTATTCCATCCAGCCATTCGCCATGATCTGGACGGATTATCAAGGGCCTTTGCTCAATTAAAGTAAAGTACTCTCAATTATCCTTGATTTACAAACATTTGATGACGGTTTTGGCAGAAACATACCAAAGAACTCAAAAATAACTCAAGGATGCCCTTATTACTCTATGTTACTTGTTGCCAGACCTTGTTTTCAATGTGTATCTATTCTTTCTTATACAAGTTACCTCAGTCTACTGTTAGACCACCAGATTCCTGTATGATTTGGAACTGTTTGTGACCAGGCTATACAGTCAACTCTATGCAGAGAGTTGCCTCTAATTAGAAGGGGCACAAGAAAAAAGCAGTGGAAGGTGGGCAGTTCCGAGATCTGAATAGATCGAGGTCTTTCCTTTGCTTCCGACTGTGTGTGGGAAAATGTCTTCGATTTTTGCTGCCATGTGACTTCGGCTTGCCGGCATCAGTTTGTTACAGAGCTTTGCTGCTTTGTACTCCGGTTTGACCGTCAGACTGTATCTCCTGAGTGCTCTGTAATTCTTCTGACCTACTTTTTTCATGCTGCTGTGTGTACACTTTTGGTGCAACTCTCTTGTATTCTTTGCTGTCAC
>JABAJX010000191.1:0-12725 GCA_018221735.1 Termitomyces sp. K1Aa
TTCAAACCCTGCTTTTGACCCTTTCTGATGCCTTCTAATTTAGAAGGTACTCTGCAGAGTGGTTGCCTTCTACTAGAAGCCACTTTGCAAAGTCCTGCCCGTCACGGAGCTACATTCATCATCATCTGTGGACTCGTCTCTGATAGCATTGAGAAGCGACTCTTTCCGAACGTTCGACTTTTCCTCCCTATGTCCTCTAATTCGTGATCTTTGCTCATCTCGATTCTGCTCATCAGACTCTTGTTGAGGTGATTTTTCTGATCCACTGGCATACTGTTCGTCTTGTCTTCTTTCCGCCTCTTCTCTAATGGACGTTCGGTCATCTCGTTCTTTCTCTTTGTCTTCGACTTCTCCCAGCAATATGACGAAACTTGTGATTGATCCCCGTTTAAATTTCTCATCCAATTCTGATTTACTGACGACGTCGACGATCTTTGCAATAGCGGCGGATTTGATGATTCTTCCTCGTCGGAAGCGGTCGACAATCTTCTCAAGAGAATTGGTGATTTCTCGTTCTTGTTCATTGAATATGATAGGTTCTGGTGTAGCACTCCTAGTCTCTCCGCGAGTTTTGGTCGGTTTTCGAGACGTTCCAGCAGACTCAAATTCTGGTGTTTGACTTTGCCTTGGTTGTACACCTGCGGAGGAGGTGTTCTGAGGCGATCCAGTGTGTTGGACATAAGAGGGGACGTCTGCACTGGAGGACCCGGCATGAGGACTCATAGAGTCAAAGAGGTTTCAGAAAAATTTTTATGAGGCGTTTTTTCGACGATTTTTTAAACTTTAACGAAAATAAATCTGTCTCAAGTCGCTGTGTTCTAGGAAGCAATCTTCTAAGACGGTTATCTTAGAGGTACAGGTTAGTATGCTCACCTAGAGAGCAATCGTCGAGACGGTTATCTCTGTACTTCGCGCATGACGATTGCTCTCTATTGGTGAACACGTGACTGATGCGACTTGAGGTGCTCATTGGCCTCATGAAAACAAGTTTGTTTTAATACGATAAAAAAACGTTAAAGCTTGTCCCACATATACAGTCTCCCTTGACTCCCACTATTCACGACGCGTCCATGTCACCTTCATAGCTTTATGCTTCGCGACTATGTTAGACATCCCGTCTACTCCCTGCAATGGAGTCAACTAAACCTCGAAAGAACCCTTGTTCGGCGTCTGTGGGACTAGGACTCGGACACGACCTTCTTTATGTATGGTTGCGCCTTTCTGCTTAGTTTCTGCCACTCTCTAGGCCTTAGGTCTCAAGCTCAAGTTTGCTATTCTGAAATTCATATTTTTTACCTCGTAATAAACTGTTTCGAATCCTAAATAAACTTGGCTAAGCAATTGAAAACCTTCTTTTGGTCGTAGGTCGGAGCAAGATCCAGTCCCTTTTGCTGAACAAGGCGGCGCAATTGATTTGGAAAATCCGTGATAATTCCATCAACCCCAAAGTCAAACAGCTGGTCAGCGACGTTCCAGAAGTCAACCTGAAGCATGTGGTCAATCATTTGGCGGAACCAGTTCAACCAATCAACTCACCGTCCAAGGGATAACCCTCAAGCCAAGTTCATGGGAGCGATCCACCATAGCTTTTGTAGTGAAAGGAATGTAGCCGGCCTCCGAAGGATCTGGTACGGGGGTCAGATCGTTGGCAGATGAAGGGGACAAAATGTCGGCTTTGATGGACTTGGCAGCTTCAGCAATTGTTACGTCAACTGTGTCACCAGGGAAGTCTCCCAGTTGCAATCCAGCCAACCAGGGAGTAGTCCCATTGATGTCACCGGCGGTAGTACTTTAGTAGGGAACCATCAACTTTTACATTGTCAGTCAATGATTCACTCGGCGATAAACTTGCCTGCTGACGAGAGCAGAGATAGGAATCCTGGGTTCGAGAGCCTTCATACCGATCAATGTTCTCCAGTCGAAGCTTTGATACTGAGTGATTGGATTAGAATCAACCGAGACTTTATATCACTGTAACTTACAGTTATTGATTCAAAATCATAATCACTGTTTGCGAACACAGCATGTTGAAGTTGAACAAAGTCATCAACACCACGCGATTGAGTGGGTGCGGTGGGGTCAATCTTCGATTCTACGTTGAACTGCATCTTACGTTGGGGGTCGGCACAAGCGACGAAGTCGAAAACCTCCTGTAAGGTTGGCATCTTGTTGCCCGGGTAGACCAATTGAAGAGCTGCGTGAATTATGAATATATCTTCGATTTAAACCATACTGGGACTTACGGAAGTCGATGAGACGTTCGGAACAGTCCAAGGTTTTAATCTGGGCCAAAGTGAGATTGACAATAAACTTCCCAACGTAAGGAAAGTCTGGATCATTTGGGAACTATCAGGATTAGTCTTCGATATTTCAATATGTAAACGAATAGTGAGCATTTACTAACAACAGGAGCGGTATCTTGACATTTTTCTGGTGCTATAAATTGGTCATGGGACACAACGACGACACCATCCTTAGCACAGGTGAGCATCTGAACAATATGACTAGGTATACTCCTACCTTTGTTATTCCATTGTCGAGTTCGAGGGTTTTCACCCCGTCGATCAAGCCCCTAACAAAATAATTCGGGATCATATCAGTTGAACCAAATTTAGTCCGTACCATGCGAAGCTATGAAGTGTATTTTCAATAGTCTCGCCTCGACCCCCACGATGGCCCTAAGGGTGCATAGTCAGAGAGAGCCAATTCATTTGGAAATCCAGCCAATATACCTGGAGATCAAACACATTCGGGATAGGTGCACCACTGACCAAGACAGCAGGAACAAGAAAAGCGTATAAGCCAACTGAGAACATTGGGGTGGTTCACGGAAGATACTCACCTACCAGGAGATCAGCCTCTGGTTTTATGGTTGCAGAATACACGGTACGTAAGCGCCAATCGATATTCTCTCTCATGGTTGCTTCGATTCGCCTTCCCAAACGCTGCCCAGATCCCATAGCTCCTGCCAAAATAAGAATTCGTTGAACAAATGTGCCTAGAGGGTGTCCTCAGCCCGAGTCCATGTAGGTAATGTACAAACACCCCCTGACGGGCTGACCAGTGACCGCTGGCGTCGGCTGGTTAAGTAAGTATTTTAAACTTCGGAGAGGCCCATTGCAGACCTGAAGAAACACGGATGCCTCCATTCATTAGCAAGTAAACATCTTTGTTTTCCGTTTCAACCCAGAAAACAGCCTGCAGATGAGGTTCCCTCTAAGTTTCATCGGTTCTCGCAGTGAAAACCCATGCTTTCCCAATAAGTAACTTATTTCTTGTCTTCTCACTCTAAATTTCCTATCATGTGTACTAGGCACCTACAAACGAAGGGTTATCGGAAACGACCGCTCCATGGCCGCCGAACAACTTGTTAGCTATCAAGGATTCTCGAAGTACAAATCTCATGCAACAAGGGATTCTTTGTTTCGTAACGGTACAAAGCGACATGGTATCGGCAGTGAGTCTACTTTAAGTCTTCGAATTACATTACATTACGACAATTTTATGATGCCAAGTTTCCAGACACCAATACGCTATCAAGTATACAGTGGGAAGAACGGAATGCTAATAAAAAGCCATGTAAGTGTCTAGGGAAGAAGATAAGACTATTTGCAAGATTCTGCTGTTAATACCCCCTCCGCGTCAGATGAAGAGTCACCGTCTGAAAAATCATTCTCTCCTTTCTTACTCGAGTTCTGTTCTGCTCCACGCTGTGCGCTTTCTGCCATGATTCGACTCGCTAGATTTGCCCCAGCAAGTCGACTTCCTCTGAGCATTACAATCTCCTTCAGCCAGCCATTCTCGCGTCGGAGATCAGCAGCTTCACGCTCCAAATCTTCGGCACGCCCCGTCAGGTCACTGACCGTCCTCTGAAGGTTGAGGGTCCTCTGTTTCTTTCTGATCCTGAAGCGTGCTACCGAGAAAAGATTAGAATGGTGCCTCATCAGCGGGCAAGCCTCACGACTTACCAGACGCTACTGTATTCCTTCGCCGTTTTTCTTCGGTTATTGGGGCAAACTCGAGTTCTGTCTGAGTTGGTTCTGTTGATGCGCAGTGTGATAATGAACTCGTAGCTGAACCACCCCTCTGTATTTGAGAGAACTGGTCTGGCTGTGTCTGGGGCAGAGAGGGGTGCCAAGGAAAATCTAGGAATGGCAAAAGCGAAAGTTGGGTATGCTCCATATCTCCGTGACTGAATGAATGGTCGTTATATCCAGAAAGGTAGTTCGAGTCTTGAAATATTAATGATCCATCAGAAACTCTGTGTGGCATCCCTGCCACCAAGGTAAACTGGGAACCTAAAGTGACGTCCTGAGCATCTAATCGACTACAAATGAATCTCGATGTAGTCAACTGTTGAAATGCATAAATGGAACACACCAATCACTATGCCATGGTCTCCTCCCGGCCCTTGTGTGGTTGAGGCGAAAGAAGGAGCTCGTTGCGTGTCTCTAGAGAAAAAGGGATTGTGCGGTGGAGAATCATTGTCCATATCATGAAAAACCGGAAACTCTCCCCAGTGTGATAAAACTGTCCAGATCTCAAAGAATTTGAGAGAAAGAGATGGTGGTGACGTTGACTTTGGCTATCTTTTGAGAGAATGTATAACCACGAGGGGACTCGAACCTGAATATTGAAAAAGTCATGCCCTGAGGAACGAAGATACGGCAGAATACACAATGCCGCAATGACTAGTAGATTCGCAATCGGTTCTCAAGATTACGACAGTCTGACGCACCACAGAAATGCCACTTTCTTGTTTTGGCATTTCTAGTACCATACAGCGAAGGCTTCAATTGTCAATTTTCAACAGACTTCGCCCTGCATGTCATCGAGTTACTCTTGATCGTCCACTTCGCTTTAAGGTGGATTCTGATTTGCATGCAGCGTAAGCGATCTTATCATGACGAAAGATACATGAATATCAAAAACCTGTTGTTTACCTCCTAATAATAGTTAGCACCCACGCGACCACGCAACCATGAGATATATGAGTCGCATGACCATCTTGCGCAAGTTGTATGTACTGTACATACATACAAAATGACGCCTCTTTAAGTAAGTATATTTTCGGCGAGGTTGAACGTTAAACAAGTAAAACCCATACTAGTTGGATCCCAAGTATGTGAGGGTCCCGGGCGCTGACCTAAACGCTTCGATGGCCGTCTATCATTGCCAATATTCGCGTAAAAAGATGGGAGGAGCACGGGGTGAGCGAATGGTTTGAAAGAATAAGGATATGTGCTTGATCTCGGGTCAACAGTGGTGGCAACCAGCGCATCTCATCCATCCCGGTATAGCAGACCTTGAAGCTTGAGACTCAGCACCATGGGTATAGAGTATAGTGTAGAAGAAAATCATTGTCGTGGAGCGTCTCCAATGCTGGCATCAGTGGCTACTACATAAAGGTAGCTTGCCAAGCCGTCTCCATTCAGCGTACCTGGAAGATATCTTCAAATATGTCTAAAGGATTTCAATTGACGTCGACCCCAGGTGTGAAAACCTATGAGAATACAGCCAATTGGAGTGACTCGAGTTGCAGGCTTGCCTTCGTTGTACTTCTCGACCACGTGATGCTGACTCAGCATTACGCGTACGCGTTCTGGCGTTCACAATCTCTCAGATCTCATCCCAAGTCTGTACAATGGTGAGCCCCATCCGTTCATCTATAATAATACAGTACTTATATACATTCAAGCTTATCCGAGTAAGATCTAAGGATGGTAACTTCAGGTTCGATTTGCAGCCCACAGCTGATATCTCCGAGTTGCTTGCCAAGGTATACCATAATCTTCTGGGTCTACAGTCATACAGCTGAGGTATTTTATGCTCTCTGCTTAGATTCTCGAGACCACAACAGACGCCGATCCTTCAAGCTTCACTATTTCAAATCAGCCGCGCGGGAATGAAGTAAAGTTCTCAGAATTGAGAGGTAGAACTCTAAAACATCTGGGACTCAAGTGAGCTCGATAGTGCTGTTTTTGTAATATTTCCACTAATAAGCTCTCCAGCCACGGCGACCTTGTTTTTGTGGGATACCATTCTAAACCGTCATCCTCTGTCGCCAATGATATCGTCTCAGGCATGCAGCCGGTACCGACGACGGACGCCACGAAACGACCATCAGAACTTGTAACTGAAGATCCCGTTGATACTTACTGGCGCGGTCAGACTGGGATGTTGCCACGCGAACGCGACGCGCAATTTTGCAAGCACGGTCCCAAAGGCATGTGCGACTATTGTATGCCTCTGGAACCTTACGATGCTGCGTATCACAAAGAAAACAGTATCAAACATCTCTCATATCATGCATATCTTCGCAAGATTACCCCAAAGACCTCCGCTTCTGCGTCCTCTTCTCTTCCTCCCTTGACGCCACTCTCCTATAAGGTCAGTGTTCCTTGTCCGACGGGGGGTCATGCACCGTGGCCAGCAGGAATTTGCACTGCATGCCAACCATCTGCAATCACACTCGCGTCACAGCCATTTAGAATGGTTGATCATCTTGAAATTGCGTCCACGGATATCATTGAGCGCTTCCTGCAAGCATGGCGCAGCACTGGCCTTCAACGTTTTGGATGGCTCATCGGACGTTATGAACCCTACGACAAGGTTCCGATGGGTGTCAAAGCTGTGGTCGAGGCCATACATGAACCACTGCAAGAAGGAGAGCTGGATGGTCTGACGCTTGGACTGCCCTGGGAGGACGAACCTCGTATACGAGAGCTGGCTAAATCCGTCTCAACCCCTTTGACTATCGTAGGCTATATTTTCACCGACCTGGATCCAACGCCTGAAGATCGGTCTAAGAACGTGTACAAACGACACCCAGGATCCTTCTACCTTTCGTCACTGGAGGCCATTTTTGCTGCAACTATGCAAAAAGCTTACCCTACTTCGTCGCGATCGTCATCCACAGGGCAATTTGCATCTCGACTAGTTACTGCCGTTTTAACTGCAACTGAAGATGGCCAGGTCGACGTCGCTGCTTATCAGGTATCTGAGCAGGCCGTCGCTATGGTAGAGGCGGATATGATCGAAGCTAGCGTCGACCCAGGTATCGTTCGTGTGAAGGAAGAAGATAGAAGCCAGGAGACGGCACGATATGTTCCAGATGTGTTCTTCACGTATAAGAATGAGTACGGACTTGAGGTCAAGAAGAGCGCGAAACCATGTTTCCCCGTAGAATATCTCATGCTGAATGTATGTTACGCCCTCATTGCATTTCCCTGATTCTGACTTCCCATCTACAGGTGACCCATGGTTTCCCTCAAAACCCATCGCCTGTATTCAAATCTACCCAGTTCAAAATCGAGAATCGTCCGGGTCTTGAAGATCAAAGTGTCGAAAACGTCATGTCTACTCTCCTGCGACTGGACGCACCAAATATCCCCGAAAGTCGCTTTACAAAACCTGGCGAATTCACTAAGAAGAAGGAACTCGCAACTTACTTGAGTGACTGGCATCTTGTCGCCTTCCTTGGCTCCAGCCAACTATTTTCACCGGTATGTGGCATATCAGTGCTGTCAGTGAAACCAATTATTCACCGGGTCGATTTCCAGGAAGATATGAAGGTATTTGTCCAGACTGTCTCACGTCCAGATCTTCTAGAAGAGCCGTCCGCACTCGATCCTCTTCTTGCTACAGACGGATGGCAAACGCTAATGACCTTTACGCGGGAGAGCGCTCGTACGTTGCTACCGCCTTCCCTCTGATCTTTTGTTGACTTGCCCTTTGTAGCGGCGCCTCCCTCGTCGTATCCTCCTCCAGGCTCGTCATCCCATATGGACGAGGATATACCACAGGAGGTCTTTGACCAGATCGCGGCCGAAGAAGCTGGCCGTGGAAATGCAGGTGGTTCTTCTCTTAGGATCTGCCCCCATTGCACGTTCGCGAACGAGCACAGCCGCCCGGATTGCGATGTTTGTGGACTGCCTTTGTAGTGTAATGATACATACTTTAAAGTTGCGCCTGTATTTTCCAGCACCATCATCTAATAAATTGCTTTAAAAGACATTTGTTTGAAACGGGATCGCTCCACGAACTCGAACTCGATAATGATTATTTAACTTCCAAGCTTCTATTCACATGTCCATGTCCATCAAAGCACCTGCAGAGAGGCTACAAGTCCTCATTCCACACCCACAATGTCTCACTCACAATCTGACGGAAAACCTATCATTCTCGATTATAAGTAGTACAAAGGTGTGTCATAGTCATAAGGTCATCTCCTATATAGTATGTGGGAAACCATCTGTGCAGCGCGCAAGGATGAAGAGATCAGATGAAGGAAACTGAGCGAAAGAAGGGAATATGCTCGATAAAAGTAAAAACTTGGAAGGTGTAGTGCCAAATATCATATGAAAATCCATGTTAAGGCTGACTGGCGGTGAACCATGAAAACATTGACAATGAGGTTGTTGCGGAAGAGAAACGAACGGTGCAAATACCGGTAGACCATTACGACGAATGGAATCTGATCAGCGGATCTACCGAGTAAATAGCCACCACAGCGCGAAAGCAAGACTGGACAGGATACCGAGTGCGCGGGCGACAATCACAACGACGAGGGCCTTACGAATGGCCGCGTAAAAGTTACTGAGGGCCGAGCCGGACCAGTTAATTCTACAGGACGTGGAACACAAATAAGCTTTTCATGATCAGGTCATATAGACGTGGATCATACCGTCTGTCGTTGGTTCCTCCTGAACGAACACTTGCTTCCCAACCACGCACAACCGCTCGATACCGCTTACCAAAGACCCTGCAGCATGAACCCATGAGAAGAGAGCCGAGAGCCTGGAAAAAAGGACGTACCAGATCCAGAAATTGACGTCAGGGTAGGAGAAACGAGGGAACACACTCGCGAGACTTGGTGCAACGACATCCACCCGCAGAGTTTCAAATTCGGCGGGATACGGGAGCTGCATTGATCCTAACAGCGGAGACGATGTCGTGGAATCGGTATCCTCAGGACTGCTGAGGCGTGAGGTTGGAGGGGAGAAGATCATGTATGACATCAAATCAAGCGTCATTCCGAGAGACAAACCCCAGAGCTTGAGGTTCTGAGAACGAGCTGGAACGCCTTTCTCGAGGGTACTTTGAGACTTTGAGTCGACGAGAGGCGGGGATGGGCTAGTGTCGAGGAGGATGGCGGGGAACTCCATTGTGCCGATTAAAAGGCGGATTAACAGTCGCAAAGCAGAGTTGTGTTTGGGTGCGAGACGAGAGGCAGCGTCGACAGTGACCGTCGACCAGCGGGGCGGAGTGGAGGGCGAGACGAGGGATCCAAGTGGGATCCAATGAAGGGACGTAGAGTCGATGGGATCTGGGGGCGGTGCACTGGGAGTCACCTGGAGAAAGACAAATGGAGAGAGAATCATGAGAAGACGCTTTCCAAGGGAGGTGGTTATTTCGCGGTCATCAAGCTGACCAATACAGGTGTATTGGCGCTCGGCGAGGTCAATGCCTATCTCCTCCCATGTCTGACGCATGGCTGTTCTGTGAATCAGTAGGAAAGAAAAGAGTCGAGAATCTGAGCCCGCACCGGTGTAGAGCCCACCCTCGTCATCGGCCTCGGTCCTTCCGCCGGGAAACGCGACATGGGATTCGTGGGTACTGCGAGTGCGTGATTGCGCTAACGACACCTCGTCTGCGGAAGCATTGTGGCGATGAAGGAACAAAATCTCTGGTCGTGCATTAGGATCGTTGACCCACTCTTGGTCGAAGAATTCCGAGAGAGTGGGTGGTGTTGCTGGCGACGATGGTGGAGGAGCAGAATGAGAAGGAACGACACGGATTATGAGGGCAACGGCTGCTCTACGAGGCTCTAGATGAAAGAATTAGGAAAAGCATGAATAGAAGACAAGGATACAGACGGGTCGGGGGCGAGGCAATGATTCGCGGGGGAGTGGATCGGATGCGGTGAAGCGCTCTGGAAAGCAGCGGGATGATGGACGCAGGCTTTTCTGTGGCGCAGGTTAGAAAATAAAAGAGATTTGGCAGGAAACTGACCTTGCGCCATTGTGGTTGCGCTCGACATAATCTGCGCCCCAAACTTTTATTCTGACGTACTTTCGGCTGTTGCCGGATCCCCAAAAGGTAGACCTCTTGTCAGAACAAAAATCAATTTCCAGGCACTGCCAGGGTTCGAACCTGGGTTACGGGAAATTTCATTTCAAAATCCCGAGTGATAACCACTACACTACAGCGCCGCATGCATTCCCTTTACACCGCTGACACCACGTCCCACGATGCCCTCATTCTCAGGTCGCCACTTGCACACCCACTCAGCGGCCACCATTCATTGCCATCCAGCAGGTCGTCCAGCCGCAACGACAATTCACCAACAATCTCCTCGTCATCCTTGATCTTGACCACAATCACGCAATCAATCCGACTGGGACAATAAAATGCATATGTCGCTTTCCATGCAGGATTTGTCCCACGTATTCGACGCGTCGCATGGATAATGGCGCCGTCATATCCGAGGCTTACTTGCGCCACCGTACTTAGGCCCTCTGCGGTGATCTCGCGTGGGACTAGGCGTCGTGCTTCCGAGATATGCAGAGTAACAATTCCAGGGGCTGTCATGATATGAGTCAAATCACACCTCTTACGATATGCATCTCACCATAGTCTGACACGTTCGCTTCCTTGCTGATCGGATAATACGCCAAATTCACCAGCAAGTCCCCTCGCTGTTTGCTGTCCTTGATTAAAGGAAAGTCGTGTCCTCCATGAGACCTATTGTCCTTGAGATGTGATAGTTGAAACTCTGCTTCTCCGAGCAACGTATGTCGTCGGTATTCGTGATGGTCATACAAACGTAAATTCAGGATTCCAGTTAAAGAATATACTACGATATGCTTTGTCTCCATCCATGTTGGCTCGAACCTAAGTCGTCAAGATCGTTGAATGACCATGTCACAAAGTACATACTCATGATCCAAATGCCTTGTTCTTGCGATCTCTTCCCCACCGTCAAGATGGACGCTCGCAAAAGGGTCGGGGGCGCTTCCTAAAAACCAATTCCACGGGATGATGTGTGCGGACTGAATAGTCAAGCAAACCACGCCAATAGGATTCATAAATGCAAGGTATCGTAGCAGGAGTGAAGGAAGCGATGACTACTGCGTAGATAAAAGAGAGCACTCTATGTCATAGATAAGATCTTATCATACCTCACCCATGATCCCAACGCCAGATCTTTCTCATTTGACCTCAAAAGATTACGACCATGTCTACGAGCCTGCAGAGGACACGTTCCTTCTCCTCGACGCACTAGAAGAGGACGAAAAGGAGCTCAAGGATCTGCACCCCAGTATATCACTTGAAATCGGGTCAGTTTCATCATCAAATATTCCTTCGAAAATATTTTTTTACTAGGTCCGCTGGCTTCACAGTTCAGGATCAGGCTGTGTTTCCGCATTCATTGGAAAAATACTTGGGCCTTCTGTACGTGCGTTACTCGCCCATAGATCCCTCAGTAAACCTGGCATTAACACATCTCCAGTATACCTCTGCTCCGACATAAATCCACACGCGTGCACATGTACACGCGCGACCGGGGCTCAAAACAACGTCAGTCGACTACAATGATTCAGTCCGGGGCCCTGATGGACTTGTACCCTCTATATAGGTGGTACTGGACGTCATAAACGCGAGTTTTGCCTCACCACTGACTACGCGCCTTAAACACGCTGTGGACATCGTACTGTTCAACCCACCCTACGTCCCTACAATGCCAGAAGAGATGAGTGACGCGCAAGATAGGCGCAGCATCTCAGGGTCTTGGGCAGGCGGCATAGATGGGATGAACGTGACAGATATATTCCTCGAGCATGTCGAGGTATGCTAAATTCACTTCGGAGATCTGAATTTCGATGCTTACCGTCGGCGCACAAGGAACTGATGTCAGAACGGGGTCGTTTTTACCTCGTTGCTGTTGCGGAGAACAATGTCCCAAGTATTCAAGAACGAATGTCAAGACTGTATGGGCTACGCAGTGATGTGAGCGTGTTTACTGAAATCTGTTAGGACTGGTCTGATACAGAATAGATCGTGTTAAGCCGCAGAGCCGGACGAGAGCACCTATTCGTAGTAAGGTTCGTTCGTGATTCTTCACGATCTGAAGTTTAGCTATCCCGACAACAAATTAGGGACAGCAGTGTATGGCAATGCATTAACTGCTTCGATAACATATAAATCATACAGGGGGCTACATACACTGCTACCAAAGATCATGTCATGTCTCCACTTGTCCTCCTCTCTATGAAACCCCGAATATTCGCATGCCCTTCTATGCGGCCAAAGAAACACCGCTTCCCTGAATTCTCCCATAACACAACATCGAGTTCCTTTGCATAACCAAGCACTAATTCGTAGTCGGCCTGAGAGGTGAATGATGTATAGAGGTAGCCTACGATCAGAACTTTGTCAATTGGGTTATAGTCTGAATAATAGTAATGACGGACCTTCGGAAGACTTCAGTCTGTTCCGCTCGAGCTCCCAAAGCCGAATCTGGTCTTGAACTGTAACTGGCAGTAAGGGGTTCTGGAAAGGATCATGAACCACTTTGGATGACAAACTAAAAAGACGACTGACATTTTTTCGCATTTGCGGGTGAGCATGGGTTATGAGGTAACTGATGATCTATCCGAGACGTTGGCGACCACACCTTTGGCGCAAAATCGCAGGAAACGTACCTGATCCGCCGTTATCCC
>JABAJX010000192.1:0-14798 GCA_018221735.1 Termitomyces sp. K1Aa
GTTGCGAGCTTCGCCCTCATTGCATAGTGTTGCCAAAGTTCGGTTCGGTCCGGTTCTCCACCCTTTTTTGGCGAACCTGAACCTGAACCTTCTCTAAGTCTGAGAACCAGAACCAGAACCAGGACCGAACCTTGAGAACCGGTTCAGGTAGGTTCGGTTCAGGTCCGAACCCTGGTTCAAACCAATTTTCTAATAGTCCTTGAAAACTTTTATAATTTGGTATCTACTTGTCTAACTGACTGTTACTGACACTTACAAGTGTCATCTAGTACATTATTTACATCATTTTTGTATCCAATCCTGACAAATTGAAGGGTTGCAAATATCTGAGTGACAACTGATCTGGCCTCGACTGAAAAATCATGTTCAGCAGGCATGAGAAATCCTTGTATAGTAAGGTCATCTTGTGCCGAGAGGGCAAAGGTAGGATTCTGAGTCAAAGAATACTAGAAATATTCTATTTTGCAAAGACAACAGTCCTACTTTCCATATGCCAAGATATAATATGGTTTGAGGTTCAAACCTTGTTCAGACAATTTCTCTTTCTTGAGAACCAGAACCGAACCCTTCTCCCTCCAGGCAAACACGAACCTGAACAGAACAAGAACCTTAGGTTTGGTTCGAGGGTTCAGGGTTCGAACCGAGGTTCTGGACCGAACTTTGGCAACACTATCATTGCAAATTGGAGGTTGAAATGCAGCATAAAACCGCCCGGGGTTGTCGAAGTTCAAAGACGATAGGAGTCTTATCCATCATGAACCGTGGTCACTGCTAAGTTACGTCAAGTCCAGAATATGAAGCTCGCAACCTAGATATTTATTTCATCGTCGATAGAACTCTTCGTATCCTTGAACACTACTTACTATTTTTGAGACAAAACTACTGCATATTTGGGAGAGTCAAGATCCAACTATTCAGACCCTCTTGTTTATGATGACTCCTAGGATGCCTCCGGGAGCAGGCACGAACTCCTGCCACAGACTGACATCTTTGCATACTTCAGGAGGCATAGGAACCCACGAAAAAAGATTCGCATCTTGGAAGGTGCAGAAAGTGAATGTGTCACTTTCGCCTATTTTCTGAGGGACAGTGAACCCGACAGGGTTAAACATCGTGATTTCATTGAGTTTGGTGCGCGCTGCATTTACGGCGCTCTGGTTTCGAAGATGAGTACCACTAACCTCCGACTATAATACGTATTCACCTCATATGTTTCTGGTCGATCAATTGCTTTTCCCCAACGGTGAAGTGAGGGCAGGGTATTCAAATCGATAGACTCCCATTGGATGCCCTGTCCCTCATCCCAACACCAAGTGAGATGCACGGGCCCGTGCACAAAAGTCGTGAACAAAGGATCTCCTGCTAGGTCCGGGTCACGTAGAAACACCCCGATCTCCGTCGAGTCAGGTGTGACAGTCGCTTCCCAATAAGCAGGAAGGATATCGGCCCAAACCCATTCACGCTTCCTATTCCTCAGCGAACGGCGGAGCATGATATCTGGCTTATCGGTGCCCATATACTCCCCAAGGGCCTGGATAGCTACCCTTTTGGCATCCTAGATGAAGTGACCATCGCTGAGTCAGTGGACAGATCTGGGGTACAGTGTGGGCACCTCGTATGTCTTGGGAAAGGGTACAATGGCGTAATGATC
This sequence comes from Termitomyces sp. K1Aa, assembly GCA_018221735.1. Lineage (NCBI taxonomy): Eukaryota > Fungi > Basidiomycota > Agaricomycetes > Agaricales > Lyophyllaceae > Termitomyces > Termitomyces sp. K1Aa. Next base: position 1,652 of record JABAJX010000192.1, read on the forward strand.
GTCCTGTCCACTGTCTTCATCGACCAAAACAAATGTCAGAAGACCATCATGTCCTGAAGTGTCAATTGTTGGTGCGTTGGTGTCTGGTGGTGTATCCATCAAGGTGGGCGGATTGAACACGCTGTTTTCGCAGCAGCGCTATTTAACTGGGTATCCAGGGACTGTTGTGTAATCCATCAGTGCTTCTTTGTGCTTTTTTCACATTGGGCGCTAACGTCGAAAGAAAAGAGCGAAGTCACGAACAATCATATTGAATCGGCAGCGGAAACTAGTCCATAGTTGTAAGTATCAACAATCCAAGATATGGGTGACAGTCTTCCCACTGTTGAGAATGGCCCCGCTACTCAGTGTACACTGTCTTTCATAAATTCTGGAGGAATCGAGATGCACTCGAAGAAGTCCTACGGTGAAGGTATAGAAGGTGATTGTGTCGCTTTCTCCCAGTCCAGCAACGTCCTTCATTCAAGTTGCAGTATAACAGTGTCATCCACAAGATGTTATCGGACACTCAAATGGCCTTTGTCAGTAAGTACTGCTCGATCTCGGCTTTCGCGACAAGTGCAGCACATAAGGGTGCAGATCGGATACCTATGAACAGACGCCAACCTCGATGGACTCGAGAAGAGAAAAATCAGCACATCCATTCAAGTTCACACTTGTGGATCGTCGACAGGTGAACGGTGAAGCACAGCGCTGTTGATATCTTCTCAAAGGCCTCGATGGCTCGGGATCCCTTCAAAATGAAAGCCGTTCAGTCTGCGTCGGTAACCAAGAAACAAGAGACTGGGCGAAAACTAGTACCTCATTTATATTGGGAAAATTACAACGGCATGTCGCTTTCCCATATTCTATTCAACGAAGTCTATCTCTGAGTCCTGTGGTTTGACAAAGCTTTGAGTGGAGCAAATAAGATGCTCGGGCCGTACTACGCTTCTTGTGCTAAATTTGAACCTCTCAACTGGCGCCAAATGTTGGATGATCTGGTCATAATCATAAGCCCAATCATTTGGCCGAAGGCTTGCTAAACGACAATCGTTAAAACATGGTTAGAAATACGCACACGAAGTTTGACTATCAGAAAACAGTAGATGCATGCCAATGCTCTCCATTGCCACGTTTCACCTCGGAAGCTCTCTCACACACATCTGAAAGATTCTGAAGTTGTCAGTGCAGTAGTCAATATAAATATACGAATAATAGCACAAAATACACACGATTCTAATCGTAGAACGTGAGCGGGACGTAAGACAAGGATTGAAGACGATCCTCGAACGGCTACGATTCCCTGCACGCCAGCAACACGTCAGGCACAATATATGTTTGCCACTTATGAGTCATCCTCCAATCTCGGCTCGATATGTTGTTCGGATCTCGAGGCGTTTACAGCTGCAGAAGCACCACTCTATCGAGCAGAAGACAAGATCAACATTGAGGACAATACGCAAAAGAAACGCTGAACGCACCTGCCGCAACTTCGCCAAATGGATCTTTAGAGTTTCCGAATAGTTTTCAAAACCAAGCGTCGTCATCGCATACAGAATATCCTCGCCACCTATCGTTTTTCTCTTCTCAAGCTGACACTTTTCCGCTGCCTCCGACGTGATGAACGAGATGAACTCGGAGACACATTCCTGCACACATTCCTTGGCATCTTTCGCTATTTTTGCTGTCGGTGGCACGGAAGCTTTCATTATGCGAGACACATTTGCTATCTATTAACGCCCTAATTGGTCACGATGTACAGGGCACCAAAAATGACACTCACAGGTAAAAACCGATCCTGTTCCCGGTACTCGCCCACTTCTTGTTCTGTGATTGGTGCGGGTTCTGGCGTGTCTTGAGGCCCTGTGACGATATTTGAAGCGTCACCATGTGCCGGTATAATGGGTTGCAATTCAGACATGGTAGCTAAAGCAGAGGCTGTTGTTGAAATGAACGAGCTTGGCGCGGTCGATTGGCTTTAGAAAGCCACGCTTGAGCTGGAAGGCCGCCGAGGCGAACAATCTGTGGCCCAGATATCGTGTGGAGTGAACAAGACTTCGAGGATAAAAGTACCAAGTTTGTTGAAAGATGTGTGAGAAATATCTGGATTTGTGATCGCCTGTGCCTGAGTGACCGCAGGCCGAGAAGCGATCACTACCCTGTCATGGCGGATATAGTACATAAAAGCTTTCGACCGTCTAATTAGAAACGTGGTATGCTTGCTATTGGCTACAATGGCTGTTTCGAAACTAAGAAGTACATGCTAGAGTAACAATCAGTGTTCCAGTATTCAGAGGTAAGATATATCCATGGGAAATCCTATAACAGTGTCCAATTGTCGTAATTTTGAGAGAGCAAAGTTCTCGAATGTCATCTAGCAACCAGCTGGAACATCAGTGTTATCAACAAAGTCGGGCCCAGCATTAAGTCCGAGACCGCGACTAGCGAAAGCATTGTACAAAGTACACTTGTTAGCACCATTATAACGATTCTCGTCAGCTTGTATCCAAGCGTCGCGAGCAGAAACAACTGGTCGAAGTATGATAAGCAAAAGATCGAAGCCTTGGACGAATTTACGTACAGGTAGGGTTGCAAGGCTGCAACAGAAGAGCATCAAGGAATATGTGCATAAATACCACATTCCCTTCCGTGGTATCGGGATTAGTCAAAGCTTCCGAAGAAAAACCACGTTCTGATACAAGAGCAGCGTAAACATTGTGGAGCATATTAGCCCACACCTCGCCGATAGCTTTGGAGAAAGGAGATCGATTAACTCTGGGTATTGCGATAACGCAACAACGTACCATGGACTTCATTGATTTTAGCAAGGCTAGAGTACCTCAACGGATTGACTTTGCTGAATACAGACGTCAGACACCATTGTCAGACAACGTACACTGTATAACTTACGGGTCGATAGAATAAGGATGACTGCGAATTCCCTCTGGATCGTCGGTGACATATTGACCCATGACGAAGTCCTCAACATCTCCCGATGTCTGGTGTACCCACCTTTCCAAAGGTGTCATCGACCAAAGAAATAGACAACGAAAAGAAGAACATACTCGGCCATCGCATCAGACCAACCCTCACCCATTCCTCCAGCTTCCAAAGTTTGAAGGCATCGACCAGTTGCTCCACCGGTCATACGATTAGTCACGCCATGTGTCATTTCATGGACGACGATATCATTTTCCATCGCTCCATCGCGTCGCGGATCCGTGAGATCCCAGATGAACATACTACAAGTTCCAGACTGGCCACTTTAACGAAACCTCAGTCACATATCGGCGTCCAACAAGGCATGAACTTACTCAGGAGGTGTAGCGAAATTCGCATTATTAAACCCCCTCCCATCCTGAACAGACATCGAAACAGAATCACCCCCCTTTCCACCATTTCCAAAATTGTTCTCTTGGAAATTGAACGCCTTCTCCGTGAACCCATACCGGTATGTGAAATCATGGACAGTATTAGCGATATAAAAGGCGTTTACAGTTGCGGCCTCGATGTTGGATGCGACCTTTGGATCTTGGGAGTCATCGTATTTGACATTAAACACAAGGCCGTTCGAGGTTTGGTTGGTTTTTTGGTTACCTACGAAGCTTACGACGTTGTTTCCACTGAAGGACGTAAGTGAACGATGACCCGAGGCTTATGAATGGTCTTTTACCTAGTATCTGTGGATTTTGTGACCCCGTCGCTATGCCATCCAAAGGGAGACGCGATAGGATCTTGGGGGTCGGTTAAGGTCTCTTGACCCTCGGTGAAGACCTCTTTATGAATCGGGAGAACGTGGTACTAGAAAACTTTCAGGCATCACAGCAGGGGGAATGTCGTAATTTCCTCACCGAAGCATGTGCGACGAAGTCCGTTACTGAGAGAACCTCGCCAGTGTGAGCACACACAGACGCCTCATACCACGTCCCACTTGTTTCATTGCGAATCTGAACCACATGCGTGAGTGAGACCGAATCGTCCTCCCGTACCAAGTATTCAAGACTTGTAGGGTGATCGTTATAAGTTCCCTCCAGAGCTGACTCGACATCGGGAATAACGGCATTAACAGTCAAAGACGGCGTTGATGGTGCAATGTTGGCTATTTCGTGAGGAGTTGATATCAGAGAAATCGATGGAAAGAGATGAATCATGCGCACTGGTCTTGATAAAAGAAGAACCAAAAGCTACAACTTTTCCGCTCTTCCATGCAATATTGGCGACCGCATTAGAGAACGGGATCCCATCCTGTGATACAATATACTTTGAATGCCTGATCTATATTAAAAGATGTTACTTACATGATATTGCTTCACATAGGCAAACTTCTGATCGACTCCTCCAGTGAATCCTGATCGATAGCCAACCTGCGAGGCATTGATACCGAGGTGAGATTGGACAAAAGCCAAAGCAGAATCGTTGAGAGGGGGTGCAACAAGTAAGTTATTTGAAGAAAAATGTTCAGGAACGGGAGACTCGATGCCATCCTTTCCGAACGTCTAAAACCACGTCAAATCACCACTGGATCTCGAGGGGCTGCGAGGACTTACTTTATAAGTGGACTTTGGGTGGAAAGCCGTAACCTGTAATGATCGTCCAATGTGTCGGACACGGTGGGTTGCATGTCTAGCGTGGATCGGCCACGGGGCTGCACGGATGAGAGATGCACAAAACGCGATAATAACGAGAGGAAGGATTTGAGAAGCTGCCATTACCAGAATGGCAGGAATTTAGAGAACAATGAGTAAAATCGTGAAAGAGGCGTTAAAGAGAGACGGTCAGAAGGTCCATTAAGAGCGCTTTGAGTTCTTAAGATATCGCTTGTAGGGATGTCCATTTGGAAATAACTTTTGATCAGGGTTTAATTATTGGCCGACTGGCAGTTCCTTTCACGGTTGCTAGGTTGACGAGACAATAGCGTACAAAAGCACATAAGTACTTGTGGTCCAAGCAGGCAAGCCAACCTTCCGAAAAGGCTGACGTCTTGACGCTGTACGTTGAAACTGGGTCATAGCCCAAAGCCCAGAGATCCTGTGCTATCTCGACTGCTATGACTCCTTGATTATGATCGGTTCAAGGCATCGTATGGTCCAGTAGAGCCTAGTTATTGTTTGAGATGGCCGAGTTCGAGAACATCATTAAACCGTCAAATAAGAACAATGGGGAGACAAGGTTCATTGTTCTTCGATTACTTACATCCTTCAATTTAGTGATGCTGATTTGGCCTGCCAGTACACACAATAAGGAATCTTGGACTATTTCTTGGGGCTATGTCTGCTGATGATGTCTTCAGGTCGAAGCAGAGGTTGTTGGAAGGTTCGTTATTGCAATTGGTGTCGCTCGAAGTGAATTTCCTCAGAACAAACTCGGTGATTGCCGTACTATCGAGATAAGTATATATAGAGGAACTGATTGATTAAATAATTATTATAAAGAATTAATTTTGGCTTATTCGTTGTTCCAACCAGTGACGCCACTTCCTAAATCCACAATCCTGCGCGAGAGGCCTCTGATAACTTTCTCTCTGTGTCTTCAGCTGTTCTTTCTTGAGTGCCCTTCACTAATAATAAACTAGACTGCGTATGGAAGATGTATTCATCGCAATTATAATGAACTCCTGATATCCCGCCTGAACAGTCAAATCGGAGGTGTTAATATGGATGACGAGACAGCAGAAATTGAGCTCGTGAGTTCTGCGGCGTAATTGTTTTCTCTCATTGACCACTAACTCTCGCCTTAGTTGGAGCAAAACCTCAACAAGACCCGCCAGATCTCGCAACGCATGATATGTTCGTATCTAGGAAGGGTTCAAAGAGTTTTTGTACTCACCTGACCAGCTATTCTGGACAGCTTCGATACACGACTTGCAAAGCTAGAAAAGTCGATTTTGCCGCTGTACACCTCGACGCAGATTCTGAATAGGAGAGCCTCGAGTGCGTCGTTGAATTGGTTCGTCAGGTTCTTTCTAACGGTAGTAGATATCGACAGGACGCTGGAGAAAATGGACCAGGTCAGCAGCAGCGTGGAAAGTATGGAAGAAGAGGAGGCTTTGATCCTAAGAGGGTGAGTATGAGCACCACTACAAGTTGACAATGCAGTTGACGCCTGACAGGCCACAAACCGGACAACTGGACAAATATCGAGCAGCTGTTGAACGTCTGAACGCAAGCATCGCATTCAAATCCTCAGACCAAGACACTGAGCAAACGGTTTGTCTTACTATTTGAATGCACTACCTATAATTTACCTTGACCTTGCAGGCACGGCTTGTAGAAACAGGTGCTAAGAAACTAACTCAACTCTACACCAAACTCGTTGCAGAGGTATCGTCCGGCTCGACACCGGCACCAGGCGCCGAATGGACAATGGTTCCCTTCCCCTCGAATGTTCTCGCGACACTACGACAACTCGTCGCCTTCCTACGCACACTCCCACTACCATCGACCCACCCCTCCCACCCTGCAGCTCAGACCATTCAAACGACGCTCCAGGATGCACAACGAGGCTACGCCGACATGCGAGGCGTCTGGGCGCAGAAGTGTCTCGAAAGCCAAGGGAGACGGTGTATCGACAGAGCGGACACGATCGAACCGGTCCCCGCCGGAAAGGAGTTCGGGAAATGGGTTGAGACTATATTGATCGTATGCAGCGACGAGTATCAGCTTCTTTCGCAGCTTACGCCCCTAGCGAGCTCGTCGATGCTCGCATCGTCATTCAATACACTCCTTGCGCCGATACTCAAGCTGTTCAGTACCACCCTTACGTCTCTTATTAATTTAGTCAAGAAATCCCTGCCGAAGTACTCTTTCCTTGCACTCGCGGCGTACGAGTCTATGTTATTGATACAACCTCAGTGGGACGATCTTTTGCCACGACGCAGCATCGAGACCAAGAGAGATATAAACGAGATCAAAGACGGCCTGAACACCCTTCGATCGGTTTGTCTTCGAAGTTTCCCCGAATTCCTCGCGGATTTGAAGCTCGGAGCGTTGGGCAAAGGTGGAGAGCTGGTCAATACTGGTCTCGCTGACTTTGTGATATCAGTATGTTGTCTACATCATTTTGGGGAGCCCAAATTTAAAAGCCAGTTTAGGCGGTCAGGTATATGGAAAAGTTACCCCAGGTTCAAGCTGCGGTCGGATCGGCGTTGTTGACTCTTGGTGACGGCAACTGGAAGATGGGGGAAGGCGTGCAGGTTGGCAAGGCAACGACAAAATCGAGCGAGAGCGACGAAGCTGTTCTTCTTGAGCACTTTGTCTGTGAGTTACAATAGACGGCTCTCGGGATGTCGCTAATCAGTCTTGTAGATGATGTCGTCGTGACTTCCATAAACAGCATAAGTACCCTATCCCGATCATCGAGACGACCCGCAATTGCCTCCATCTTCCTCCTGAACAACGTTTCATACCTCCGCTACCGCTTTATCGTGGATCCCGTCCATCCAGCCTTACCTTCTCTCCTCCCTCAAAGCGCCAAAGACTACTTAGACTCCAACTTCCGAACAGCAAAGTCAGGCTACTTCGACTCCAACTTCTCTCCGCTGGTGAAAGCACTAACAGAGGACACAAAGGAAAAGTCTACGTTGTTAAAGTCTTCTGCTACGAAGGAGAAATTGACGAGGTTTTTCGATTTGTTAGAGGAAGTTATGGAGAGGCATAAGTTTGCAAAGGTGATGGAGGATGATGAAGAGGGAAGGGTGATGCTTGGTGAGGAGGTTGTCAACCGCGTAATATCTTCCCTAGTAGGGTTCACGCAGAAACACCGTGAGAATAAAAGTATGTCTCTCCTTTTCTTTTCATGTGGACTGAGTGCTGATAAATGTATGTCTTAAGATCCACAGAAATGTAAGCTATGCTCCCCTTCGTCCTATTTATAGCTGACATGTGCTTTAGATATGAAGATGTCCTCAGATGCGGTGGAGGCCCAGTTGAAGAGTATCTTCCGATAACACCATTATCCCAGCCGTGATGCATGTTGGCCTGTCAGGACCTCTTGTCTACCAAGTTTCGAGCTTTGTTGACCCGCCACCGAATCTCATTTGATACCCTGTCATTTACCTCCATCTTGGACTGGTAATCAAGTTGATCTTAACTTCGTACAGCATTGATGAAAACGAAAGACGGTTATCCATCGTGGCTTCGGCACACGATCTTTAGTTGACACTAGTCTACTCTCTTGACCTTCTAACTTTTCAATGTCACTGATCATTGTGAACACTAATTTTAGTGCAGGGTCAGCGTTATGACGAACTTGCTATACATGCCTTCATTTTCTCTAACTCGTTGACTCACGGACTAGCCTCTATAGTCGTCACGTCATTCCCGATATTTCGGCCATTCATTAGAAATGCATGGCTGCTATCTTATATGCTCTTCTAGATGATACAGCGGCGTTCTGGTCAAATTACCCTATCTGGCCGTCATCGACAGGTAGAGGCGTGTCTCGGGAAGGCAAACAGGGAGCACAGGTCTTATCACTGCCCCAGGAAACAAATTGTAGTGATATAACAATGAAGTTCAGGATATTTACATCTTAAGGTTTTCCCGGTATGCTACAATCCCGTTATCGCACTTCGACACTTTCTTGTACTAATCCGAAAATGTTCAAATACAGCATACATCGTTCGGAAGCGAGCATGGAGCCTCCTCGCCACGACCTTAAGCTCGCCATCAGGTCAGGATCTTCTGGCGAAAAACGTCTTTCATGCAAACTCATCGGTAAGAAAGTCTCAAGGATGACGCCAAATTAAAATGGTCTCAGGGCAGAATACTCTGTGCTAATGTTGTTGTGACTGTCGCCTCGAATCACGGTAATGAGGCCATCTTGTTCTGCTCAAGTCCTCAATTCTTGAAGTTGGTGACCTTGAGAATCCCATCATGTACGTACGGCCGAGGCCCATTGCTGGAACATTTAACCAACCATCTGCCGACCCTAGAATTCCTTGTCAAAGACACCAGTATTTAGGACCAAGTACGTCACCGTCCGTTCTCATGCATACGGTCGTGCCATAGTGTAAATCGGGAATGATGTTGGTGGTTCGAAGTTTTTATTGATGTACGTCTCGGAAGAACTCTGCTTACCCAAATCCACATCGTGGTACATATGTATCTCTTCTCATGAATTTTCAAACACAGGAAAGTCCGTTTCTTAGGCTCCGATAAAAATATGTGTAGTTGGCTTGCTGACGAAAGATACATACGCAAGGGCTACGCCACGCATATGGGGTCTCTAAACAATTTATGCCAGTGATATGCCCAAGGGATTATCTCCGGACGCCAGTGAGATTTTACATCACGTAGGTAGATATGACCACTGACATCCTGAGGATTGGCAACCGTGTAAGTTTTATCCGCGTCCATCATCGTCAGTGTCACGTAATTTGAGCAACAGAAAAAATGTTCCAAGGGAGGGCAACGTAACCACGAGGGATTGAACTTTTCTATCTTTTCCAGTGCCCACTCGATGTATATGCAGCGGTCAAAGTGCAATGTGTTAAGCTTGAGTCACCTGTCGAGAGTGGATGCCACTGGCTGTGACATTCATATAGTAATATCTCCACAATCGGTTTCAAGGGATGTTCCTGTGGATTAAGAATAAAGTAGGTCTGCTGTCCTCATGAAAGTTGAAACGAGCCGTATCTACTATCAACTCGATCACCTGAGTGCCAGAATCGAATCACTGCCAATATGGCAGTGACATGGCAGCGATTCAGACTTAACGCTACATAAACTATATGGATACGCCATGTCTGTGTTACTTGCCGATCCTATCCATGCGCTTATGCATGGACTTTCTAGCCTCAAAAAGTTTTCAAAGAGGGAAGCGCGTGTGGCACGTGGTGTTTCCGAGTGGTCACGTCATAATGCCATTGTCAGCGATTCCCCGCTTCGGAAGCCAGGAGCCCGGGACCAGAGCATGGAAGGCTGTCATGTACATATGTCCATATGTATGAAAGCACGCTTCGAAGTAGAGCTAGCCTTGCGGAAGTGGACATATGGGGATGTGAACCGGTTGCTTGCCAATGCTACATACATCTTTCTTCGTCTCAGGCAACTCCGAGTCTCCGACAGGGTGTCTTCGTTACTACTTGCAACTGGGTTACATAGATCTCGTCGATGTAAGTACATCCGAAGGCCTACAAAAGCTTATCGACTGATCCCTGACGCGCTGATGTTTTTCCAGGTCTCTTGTGAATTTAGTCATGACACGAATCGGACGTTAATGCAAATGGACAGTTGATGTACAGCGTTTCATGATCACCCAGAGTAAGTCTTCAATACGAGTGAGCACTGAATTTTTTTGCCTTGTAGAGTTTCAGAAGAGGTCTGGCTCCTGCTGTAGGAGGCTAGGAGCAACGAAACTGATAGGAAGCCCTTCCGAGGGGTTTCAAGGTTCTGCCGAGAACGCAACGGGAAAAGTATATACCTTTGAAGAATGTCTTACAGGGTGAACTTTGATCCTTAGATCCATCACGCCACGCCAAATTTGGCTCACGAGCATAAGTAATAAGTATACATAATGACATTTATATGTAGCGACAAGGCCATGTGTCAATATGCTCCCCTGACCGTCTTCCTCGATGGCGGATGGACCCACACATGACGATGACCTACTGGACCGGTCCCTGTTCAATGGAACCATTGTATCTACGTTGGCCTATGGTTAGCTTTCTCTTTCGACCTTATCCGCTGCAGCCGCGCTCAAAGAGTTCATTGCAACTGGTGCAGGTGCCCTTGTCATGTTGTACGCTCAACTAACGCAAGTTCTGCTCTCGAGACCAAAGCGTGGCAAGATGTATTGGGCAATCGTGGTCTATTCTACGCTCTTAATCTGTTTGGCTACTGTCGCTATCGGGGGTAGCTTGAAGTTTGCCGAAAGCATCTTCGTCGATAATCGTCTCTCGGACCTTGAAGGCCCCAGACATTACTGGGACAACCATTTGATGGATAAATCTCACGTTATGAGCCAAATATGGTCCGCTTGTTGCCATTCGCGCCTTTCGATGCTCACATCTCACATACAGCGTAACTCTCCTGCCTTGGATTGGGGACATCATGATGGTCCGCCGTTCCTTTGCGGACTGTAATCAAGCTACTGACGCAGGGAAACCTTCTAGTTGTATCGGGTGTATGTGGTCTGGAACTCGAACCGCTTAATTATCGTCTTCCCGTCTCTTCTATATATTTCAAGAGTCGGTGAGTAATGGTCCCTTTAATTGTTTGTACCTTGTTGAAATCAATGCAATCCAGCAATGTCTATCCCACTTCTGATATCTCAAACACGGCCTTCGGATACCTGGTGGGCGACGAAGACAGAACTCTACTCTACTGCCTTTTATTCCCTCTGCGTGTCCCTTAACCTCTTTGTCTCCATTGTAATTGCTTTGCGCCTGGTTTTGTTGCGGAGAAAGGTCAAGAAAATAATGGGAAAGCTTCATGCATCCTTCTACACCGGTTTTGTTACCATCCTCGTCGAGTCTGGCGCCTTCTTCACGATATGGGGCCTGGCCTACGTCATTCTCATGTCCCGCCACGATAACGATAGTTTTACTGTCCTGTTACCCTACACGCAAGTTCTGGTGAGTATTATGATTACTGTCGTGATGTGTGCTTCTGTGCTGGTCCTAATTGATCTATAGGCAATAACCCGCATGCTTATCACTCTGCGCATGGCTCAGGACAGGGCTTGGTCGATGGAACTCGCTTCCGCAACTGCCGGAGATGGTCTGGACTGGCAGGTGTCGTCGACACACAGTATTCCCCTTCACAGCGTGCCGGCGAGTTCTACATCTACGGACTCGATGCCAAGAAAGTATCAGGATTCGTTGTAAAATAGGATGATTTTGTATAATAATTCGTGTCATCTGACATTCCCTTCTCTCTTGTATCCATCCATCCAATTCATTAGATAGAGCAATTAATTCCATCGATTCATTGATTCTTTGGAGCCATAAGTTCTGGAGTGTTTAGTCTACAGTTGTACATCGCGCGCCACATGTATGAAGACAATAAATAAGTCTCAGAGCCACACCGCGGCCAGCAGATATAATTCGACATGAGATACTCCTACTCTTGACAAGTCAGATGAAGTGGTAATGGCATTGACATGACTCAGAGGGTGGCAGTTTGACATAACGAAGCTCTTTGTGATGGTACAGATCAGTATCAATCCATAACTGCCGCTATCATGTGAGCAATCAGATTTATTGATCAGGTAGAGAGCTATGGGGACCCTGTAGGACTTCTTTCACCAGGGTTCCAATAACTCTCCCCATAAGGTAAGAGTAGCTCTTCTCCTTTTTAACTTTCTTGCCTGTGGAATTTGGAAATCATCATGATGGTGTCAACAAAAAGTGCATGAGAGAATAGGTTCTCCTGACGCACTAGTTATCACTGGCAGGGCAATGCGAAAATCTCCATCAATCAGGAATACCAGGTGGCAGTACGTCAATACATGAGGTTAAGTTGTCATAAGCAGCCTGCTGAGTCCTAACCTTTGGCAGGGTGACAATTGTTCTTCTCCGGCTGATCCGGGCAGTCGTTAAGATATCGGGTTACATTTCCCAGCTTGGCTGCATCTAGAATGATGTCATGTCGAGCATCATACAGGTAGTTGAAGCCAGTATGCTTGTGAATGAGGTTACTGATACATCATGTAGATGCAATTTATAATAAGTTAGCAAAAAATAAATATGCACTGGAAAAGGAGATTCGAGAACATAGCAATGGTAAAGACATACTAAGTAGGAGACCCGAGATCTTTGTTGCTCAAGATTTCCCCGATGTATTCTATTGGGAAGAGATGGCGAGAAAGATAGATGGCGAGAAAGGTATCAGAAGTTACTAGTAGAGAGCAAAAAAGGTGACGGAGAAACTGAGCTTACCTCCGATCCATTGTGCCTCAAGTTCTGGAAGTGATACAGCCGTATAAGCACCTAATCCATAGGATCCAGCTATCACATACAAAAGCTAGAAAACACCATGTGAGAGACAGAAGAGACCAAGCATTGATCCCCAGTGAAAATCGAGTCTAGCCAGATCGGGCCAATTCAAGCCAAATTGGAATGCATCAAGCCAAATTGTGTGATATTGAGTCAGCGCTAGTCAGCCTTTGATGACTTCAACATCAACCCAACTTTATTCAACTCTGTTTTGCCAATCCAATGAAC
>JABAJX010000193.1:1198-14678 GCA_018221735.1 Termitomyces sp. K1Aa
TCCCACAACGTCAGGTTGGGAAAGCAGAATGTAGCTGATGCCTTTGGAGGAGTTGACTGGTAACTGCAGTGTTTCTCAAGTTAGTCATTGTCGAATCGTTCCAATCAGACTTTACGGACGTGAAGAACCACAACACAATTGGCTTAAACTGTGGAGGAGTATCGCCCGAGGTACAATTTAGCAAATCAACGCCTATAACGAATTCAGCTTCTAGACGATGACGATACAAGCTAGAACCCGACACCTACCGAACAAATCTACGGCCGTCCTCTCCACACGCCAGGTTATACTGCAGTTATGCGAACTCGCAGAATTATTCCAACCTCCGTTTTCATCCGCCTGTGTCATGTCGACCTGATGCAAACATTCGAAACATTGACTTGCATGGACAGCAAAATTACATACTCGAACAGGGAGACATCCGCTGTCGGTCTTGACTGCCGTAGTGTTCGCGATTACAGTACCATTAGAAGCGAGGTCTCTTGGTAACTATAGACAGTCAGGTTTCTTGCTTATGGCAACATCTTTCGAACTTACCTCGAACGGCGCGATAGTATACTGATCATGAATAAACGGAGGATCCGGGAGACTGTACAGTACAGATGCAGAGGCGAACCCGGCTGCCGTTAAGAACGCTACATGAGAAATCATCAGTCACGATCAGTGACCTCTTTAAAAAGATCTTACATGTTAAATCCTGGAACTGAGGATCTTGGTTAAGTCCGATGGCACCAAGGTTGTGCAATGTAACATCTGTGATGTTGATCCATAAGCATGGAACCAAAGATATCACACCTGACGGGACATACCCGGCAAAGGTAACCATGTATCCTTTACATTGAGGAGAGCGGCAGAAAGAGGCTGGAAAGTCAACGAAAGGAGAACCATGAGAGTCGCAAGTGCCACAAGATAATGTTTATTGGATGTTGCATTCGTCCAGACGACGAAGTTACTGAGGGAGCGTCAGTCGACACCAAAATAAAATGAGTCATCACGCACTTGACCCTTGTGTAATCAAGTAACAGACTGCGATGGGGCGGGGAGTCTCCATGAACAAGATCCACGTATGGCTGACCTGGATGTCAAAAGAATTTCAACGATGAACAAGCCTTACGATCACACCTGCATTTTTTTGATTTCTATGTCTGTCCATGCCCACATCGCAGCCAACTATACTAGAACTCAGGTCACAATGAAACACGTAGTTGGCAAGTAACGCACGATCGCAGCCACGGCAACAGGAGGCAGGGTCTACTATGCGTCAGAGGAATGATACTCGATGTGACATCACTGAGTGCACTCACATAGACGTAGTGTAGAATAGTTGTTTCACTTCCAACGTCCCTTGTGGTAGGCCATCCTACAGAACAGATTAGTATAGATCTCGATTAATTTGGCATGGTAGATATGTTCCCAAGACACGACATGCCTTGATTTTTGTTGCTAAAGTGAAGTGCTATTTCCAGCCCAATAGCACCGAGAGCCAAGATAATAACGAATGGTATCCAGAAGTAGGGTCTGAGAGGCCAGGGCACCCATCCAGTATCTCTAGAGTTGTTATTCTGCGGAGAGCCTTGGTGTGGGGATAAGGGTTCTGTCAAGAAAGAAAAGACGCAGAGAGTCACCTTCGAAATGAGCCTTTAGAGTTGTGTCTGGATATGAAGCAAATTGAACATTATTTGTGTCAGGATCAAGCAAGCGTTGCGAAGGAGTGGAGGGAGGTGAGTAAAGTTCGGGAGGTCGATCCTAGGGCAGAGTAAGATAAAAACTTTGGCTGCTGGAGAGTATGCACTGACAACAAAAGCTGGTGTTGAAGGAGGCACGAATGAAGCGCCCTTGGGCAGGGGCAAAATGTCCGATCTCCCCGGAGATGAATTGCCAGGCGTAGAAGGCGGCAGGAGGTGAGCCTGTTCCTCGGGGGCAGGTGAGGAGCGAGATTGTGAAGGTTGAACCGACGGAGGGGACTCCAAGATCATGACAAGAGGAAGATGGGAAAAATCAATGGAAAGGCGGAGGAAACTTGTTGGCAACGAGGCGCTGTTTTTGGCTGTGGCTTCTTGATCTGTCAATCAAAACACAAATGGTAGACGCCTCGTCATGATGAATGTTCGACGAGCCGACGATGGCCGATATGCCCGTTGCGCAGTCCGCAGTAAATCAATTCCAATGTATAGCAATCCTAGGTACAGTTTGAGAAGTAGAGAGCATAAAAGTTGCTCACCAAATCTAATCTAAGCGCAATCTAAGCGAGCTGTAACGATATCACGAGATGTGACGCGCCTCGCGTTTCCACATTTGACGATGGCCCTCATGTATGGCAAGGAAAAAGACGGCGACCACGATGCTGCAGGCATGCCAGTACCTATTCTCTGACTCCCCGCTGACAGCTTTTCGCAGACCAGACAACAGACCCCGGCTTCATTACTTTTTTCTCAAAATTACCATTAAAGTCACCAGAAACAGGAACACTGCGCCTTTTTCACAGAACAGGTGCCGATGAATTCTACTCTGTCTATGGTCCAGACGCGCTTTTTGTCGCTCAGCACACGTTCCATACCAATTCTGTCATAAAATATCTCGGCGCCGGTGGTCGTGCTGGTGGCTTGCCTACAGTATCTCTCAAAGTCTCCGTCGCACAAATGCTGCTTCGAGAAGCACTGACTGTGAAGCAACTTCGCGTAGAGATATGGGTACCCGAATCAGGGCAGGGAAAAAGATGTACAAAGTTTCGGCTCGACAAAGAGGTATGTGGTTATGACGTTAGGTGTATCTCTGGTCACAATGAACTCCAGGCCTCTCCCGGCAATCTGCAAGAGGTCGAGGACCTTCTTTTTGTAGATTCTGATCTATTGTCGGCTCCTATCGTCATGGCTATAAAGCTAGCCTCGGCACCGTCTGGCTCTGGCGCCAAACTAAGAACAGTCGGTGTCGCGTTTGCAGACACGAGTGTAAGGCAGTTGGGTGTTGCAGATTTCGTTGACAACGACCTATTCTCAAACACCGAGGTATTTCTAACAAGTTTCTAGCATGTATTCATCTGAGGCCTATGTTGTAGTCGCTGGTCATTCAACTATCGGTAAAAGAAGCCATAGTCCCTACTGGCACGGTGTCTGGAACAACCGACCGTGATATCGATCTGAACAAGCTCAAAGCTGTCCTGGATCGTTGTGGAGTAGTAATTTCAGAAAGAAAACCCAGTATATTTAATTCCTCATCACTACCAGTTTGTTTCCCGACTCATCATCCCTAGGTGAATTCACCGCAAAAAATATCGCCGATGACATTCCACGTCTCCTTCAGCCTTCAACCGTCACCAACGCCTCTACTGCTGATGCAACAATGACTATTCGTAAGGGCGTAACATCTACCTTACTTTTCTTCCTGACACAGGTATATGGTAGCTGAGCTATCTCTTCCAACCGCACCATCTGCACTATCTGCCCTGATCTCTTACTTAACTCTTCTGTCTGATCCGTCAAATCACGGAGCATACACCCTTCGTACTCACGACCTTTCACAATACATGAAACTCGATGCCAGTGCGCTACGAGCACTCAATCTGACGGAAGCTCCAGGCAATGCAGTACGTCATTGCCACCTCATCACTGCTTTACACCGTTAATTCATTCACAATAGGGAACAACTACCCGGAATACTACATTGTTAGGACTACTCAACAAATGCAAAACTGCACAAGGGACGAGATTGCTCGGCACATGGCTCAAACAACCCCTTGTAAACCTCCACGAGATTCGTAAGTATAACATAGTCCAGCGTACTGTTCCTGTATTGAATGATAAACAGGTAAACGACAAAACTTGGTCGAAACTTTCTTCGAAGATACCAATACTCGTCGGACACTTCAAGTCTCTTTCCCCTCTTTCCCCACCGCTCGTCAAGACTCACATTGATTCTCCTAGGACGAGTACATGAAAGTCATGCCAGATATGCATCGTCTCAGCAAACGATTCCAAAAATCAGTAGCATCCCTCGAGGATGTTGTTCGTGTCTATCAAGTCGTCATCAAAGTATGCTTCATCCTCTTTCTTGTGTGATAGCTCCTAATCAAATGAACAGCTTCCTGGCCTGATTGAAGCATTGGAAGGCGCGCAGACAGAAAAGGAGGAGCACACTGCGCTTGTTGAGGAGATATACCTCAAACCGCTCAAGGTAAAGCTATCCGATTCTCTCCTCTTCTTGTGGGAACCACATGCTTTACATCACAGGAATACGATGGAAGTTTGGGAAAATACGGAGAGATGGTGGAACAGACTCTCGACCTCGATGAGCTCGATAACCACAACTATGTCATCAAGCCAGACTATGACCCAAAACTCCAAGATCTCGCAGAAAAGCTGACAAAAGTATGCTCTAGGATCATCTCTTTTTGTATTTATACTGACCCACCCCTGCCAGACCCGGGACGGCTTGGACAGAGAACACCGCGAGGTCGGTAAAGATATTGGCCTTGAACTCGATAAGAAACTACATCTCGAGAACAATCAAGTATATGGATATTGTTTCCGCTTAACCAAAAGTGTAGGAAACCTTTGTCTATTCGCCATCTGTATCCTGATCACAAAGAACATTCCCCAGGACTCGAAAGCACTCACGAAAAAGTACATCGAGCTTGGCACAAACAAGAGTGGCGTGTTCTTCACGACCAAAAAGCTCAAGGAGCTAGCAGAGGATTTCAAGGAGTACTCTCAGAGTTATACAAGGACACAGAGTGCGTTGGTAAAGGAGGTTGTAAGCATTGCTTGTGAGTTTTGAAGTCTGTGTCTTGACTCTCTATGCTCAACCTCAGCACTAGCGACATACACTCCAGTTCTTGAGGCACTCGATAACATAATCGCTCACCTTGATGTGATACTCAGGCATGAGCGACCTTTCGTCACTGTAAATGCCTGTCTAACTGCGCCCACCTTCAGCTTAGCACACGTGTCTGCACACTCCACAGACGCCTATGTAAAACCCAAAGTCATTGAAAAAGGTACATCGACCAATGTAAAACCGATCTACTCTGACAATGTTACAATAATTTCACAGGTTCGGGGAACCTCATCCTTCTTGAATCACGACATCCGTGCCTTGAGGTCCAGGATGATGTCTCCTTCATACCAAACGATGTTGAGATGATCAAAGGTTAGCCCGACCGACCTAAGTCTTCCATACCCAATCTCACGTATCCACAGACAAGAGCGAGTTCCACATCATAAGTGAGTTGCAGCTACATCCCAATCAATGATGCACTGAAGCCTATATTCAGCCGGTCCTAACATGGGTGGAAAGTCAACATACATCCGCCAGGTACCACATTGTCTCTTCTGTGATTTGACTCATCTTCAATGCTCTCTCTACATATATAGGTTGGCGTCATTGCGCTTATGGCGCAGATTGGATGCTATGTCCCATGCACGGAAGCCCAGATACCGATTTTTGACTCTATCTTATGTAGAGTCGGTGCTGGTGATAGTCAGCTGAAGGGTGTCTCCACCTTCATGGCCGAGATGTTGGAAACTGCGACTATCCTTCGGGTATGTGACCTCGAAAAGACCGTGACTATCTGAGGCTCATTTTCTTCCAGTCTGCAACAAAAGATTCACTCATTATCATCGATGAACTCGGACGAGGTGCGATTAGAAGTTGCCTTGAAGTATATATTCTGATCACTTGATATAGGCACATCAACATATGATGGTTTCGGCCTTGCTTGGGCCATTTCAGAGTGAGATCTCAGGTGACATTCTTGAGTTTTCATGCCATACTCATGACCCGCTCAGGCACATCGCCTCCGAAATACGAGCTTTCTGCCTCTTCGCGACACACTTCCACGAACTCACGGCCCTCGACCAACAGATTCCACATGTGAAGAATCTTCACGTCGTCGCACACGTTACCTCCACTGGTGAAAAGTCGCAGGACCGTGACATAACCCTACTATACAAGGTGGAACCAGGTATGTACAAACTACTGTTTCTGAACTCATCGTTGCTCACTCATCAAGCAGGTATCTCCGACCAAAGCTTTGGTATCCATGTCGCGAAACTTGCCAATTTCCCTGAGAATGTCATAAAAGTGAGTTTTCTTTCTTCTTCTCCTGACATGATCTGACATACATTCATTGTTAGCTTGCCAAACGCAAGGCCGACGAGTTGGAAGACTTTGGTACAACAGGTAAGCACCCCAAAATCCGAGTCCTCGTTCGGGTCATTCATTCCTCTCGTATAGACGCAAAAGGCCCAAAAGAGGAAGTCATACCCGCTGACGTTACAGAAGAGGGTCTCCAAATCATGGAGGAATTCCTTCGGATATGGTCTTCCCAAAGTAATGATGGCGAAGACATTGTCATGGGAGACACAGATCAGGATCCTGACGTCCAGCTACAGGAACTTCGAAAATGTATGGAGGAATTCCGCCCTCGAATCGAGAAAAATCGCTGGCTGCAGTCAGTACTTTCATCCCTCTGAGATGCTTTCTTTCTTGCCGAACAGATTTCACTGTGCCATGATGTATACATTAGCTTACGTTTCGATAAGATTTGTATAATTAGCTACATACCCTGATTGCTTCGCTTTGAATGTCTTGCTCGCCAAATCCTATGTAACTTGAGTATGTTTCAGTACTTTATGACACTGAATTATGAATAGCAAGCAAGTGCCTAGACGCCAGTACATAATCACAACTAGCCAATATGTAGTCTATGATCAAATGGATGTAGTGTTAATTTTTTTTTCTCTCAGGACCAAGCTGGAGACAGAGATTGATTCAAGCATTTCGCAATACAAAAGAGCCAGACAAGCCGATGTATTACACGACAATGACTATGACCCAGTATGTAGCTTAGGATTAAGTACATCGGTTTTCTTTAGGGCGTCATATCAATTCTCCACTGTATCCAATATATCACTTTCCTGTACGACCTGCATTTCGACCTCTGCTTCCCGGTCATCCTTGTCAGTCTGTTGCTCAGATCCTTCGGCTATTCTACTGAGACCACCTCGATGACCACCTTTAGGCGTGATATCGGCTCCGAAGAGACGCATGCTCAATGCACTTACGAAACGAGTCAGTCATGATGGCAAGGGGTATTTTGAAAACAAACCTTTTTGCCTTCTTGTCCATCATCAGTGTCATCGACATGTTCGATTTCCAGATTGGAAGGAAGAGGTCATGTGTAAGCCTAAAAATCGGCTTGTTCATCAGCAAAAATGGCGAAGAACGGTGTAAATCATGGACATACACTGCATCATCCAGCACCTCCGGTGGGAACTTGACAACGTGGCTTCCGACAGCTACAAAATACAACATTGAAACATCAAGTAGATAAGGCTGATGATATTATATTCAACATACATTGTGCCTCCAAAATAGCCTTGAACGGCTCTGAAAATGAGGTCACAAGTGGATAAAAACTTGCCACAAGGACCTTCAGTGTCGACAAATTCGCCGTGATAATCGTCTCCGGGTCAACAAATGGAAGAATCACTGGCAAGCCTTCTGCAAGGGCACGGAAGTGGGGTTCAGCTCCTGCGGAAGCCTTACCGCCCTCCTGTTTCGAGAACACCTTGGTACCAGCCGCAGAAAGGCGAATGCGAGTATAGTCGTTATGCTCCACGACCGACTTGACGAGGTCGTTGGCTAGGTAAAGTGAACGAACAGCTTCACCAGTAGGATTACGGACAAGGATATTGGATGCAGGGAAGGCGGACGTGAGGGCAAGACGTTCTCTGTCGACTCTAATTGGAGACGAAAGTCATACCTGGATAGACGGGACTTACATGCAGTTTTTGAGGATGGGGTCGGTAGGAGGAAGGAAGGTGTAGGGATGTTCCTTAAAAACGCCGCCACCGCCACCGCCACCCTCACCATCCTTTCCTTTTCTACCCCTTCCTTTTTTCTGGCCTTTGGTGACTGTCTCAGCAAGGAGTGTCGCTTCAGTCCCAATTGCCTCTGCAGCCTCAGTTCCAGTGACAGAAATGCCCTCAGAAGTGCTCTCAGGTTGAACAGTTGGGGCTTCTGTTTCGTGTTCCTCGTTGTCCTTCTCTAGTCTCGGCTTCTTTGCCTCTTGGTTTTCCTCGACTGAGAGACTCAGTTCTCGCTTCCTATCATGAATTGGAACATGAGCATTCCAATTGTCGTCCCAAGCTATAAACGTACCTAGCACCTCCATCTGTTGTTGCTCTTCTCTCAAGGACCGCCACGAAGAATCCCCCAGTATCCTGCAAATGAGGATATATCCTTAAGCTATGCCACACACACCAAACGAGTCAGTACAACTGACGTGTGTTGAGTTTGCAACGCGTACCTCCTATGTAGATCGTAACGCTCTACATCTGCCGGGGGCCAATGGCCCTCTGTCAACTTTGTTTTTGGGTTATCCTTGGCGTCCTGAGAAGCGAGGTACTCCTCATATGTAGCATAGCTGGTATTAATCGAACGGTCAACACTCGGGCGCCAGGTCGTGAGGCCTGGGCGGCGCTTGAGGGCGGGAAGTTTGTCCGAGACATTGACAAGGAAAAAGTCTATGAAAGTTCGGACTTGTTAAAAGTCGAAATAGAAGGAACCGTTAGTACACGAACCAGGGTTTGACTTGAGAGCTTCGGCAAGCACAGCCTCGTTTTCTACGGGGTTCAATGAGCAAGTAGAGTATACAATACGGCCGTCGGGCTTCAACAATTTCATCGCACGTTGGAGGATGCGGACTTGTAGACTGTTCACATATTCGTCAACAGGCAATCTTGTGTCAGATCAGACGAACCTATGCAGCCCATTCCCATCCATAGGCTGCCAGCTTTTCCATATTCCCACGTTCTTACGCATAGTCCCGTCGCCACTGCAGGGTACATCACACAATATCCGATCGAACAACAACTGTCTAGTCTGCGTGTCGCCATTGGGTCCTGGAAGACCGGCAATCTTCATGGAAGGATAGATAGAGGCATCAAGGTTAGTCACCATCAGGGCAGGGCTTGGTAGGCGAGCGGACTGGTGAATGAGGAGATGAGTGCGTTTCTGATCACTATCGTTCGCGATGAGGAGACCTGTGGGAATGGAAGTGGCGGTGACAGAATCTTGAGCATGAAGGGCTTCAAGAAGTTGAGCCGTTTTGGAGCCGGGGGCTGCACACATGTCCATCACCTGGTGAAAAAAATGAGTGCCGGTTGTAGTTTTGAATATGATATGAGGAACCTTGTGATGGGGCTCAACGTCAAGGAAAAGGGGAGGCAACATGCTCACAGCTTCTTGTCGCGAGACGTTTCCCTGCAAAGCAGTTTGAGGGTAGGAAAAACTTAGATGGTTAGGAACGTACAACTTCGGTTTCGAACACCAGAAAAGAGTGGAACTTTTTGAATTCGGGCGACTTTCGAAGGATCTTTTTAGGAACATTGAAGTGCCAGGCTAAACCATCCGGATACCTTGAGAGGAAAATCGCATCTGGTGTATTGAATTTGTGTGGTGAATGACATACCATGGAATTTGCACTGGGGGAGGAATTTTTTGATCCTCGAAGACAACGTCACTAAGAGCAGGTACATGCACTTCCTTGATCGTCTGATTGAGCGTGTTTGCTACTCTGCCCTCATATTGAGCGATGATTTCGCGGTCAAGATGACGATGATACTCACTGACGACTTCCAGTAACGCGAAATGTGGTAGGCAAGTGCTGTTTCAGAGCATCATAGAATGACTCCCATTCTTCTTGGGCAACCAGATTCTGGGCCTGATAGTAAGCCTTGAACCGTTCGTTGTCCATGTCGGCCTTTTCGATGGCATCCGAACGCCATTCATCGTCAACTTTTTTTTTTTTATTGTGTGAAGATCTTCGTGCTAATTGCTGATGGATGTCAATCAAACGATGGGTTCAAACAGCAGGCATATGTACCTTGGTTCTACTCATTGCAAGATGCGGTCCGCGGAGGGGATTATCACTTTTTGCGCACGTGATAGGCTTGGAAATAGAATGGAGATCTCGATCATCCGAGATAAGATACCACCGATCATTCTATTTCTCAAAATTTTGTTTTCCAACTCACGTTTACTTACTTCTGATCACACGAATGGCACCGCTCACACATCCATCGATCGTAGGCAAGTCATTTATCCTCTGTACATCGCGTCTAAACTCACTTATCCCCACTGATAGACGGCTGGTTCCGCGAAATCTCCCCTCAATGGCAAGGGCAAGCCATGACCTTGAAGGTCAACAAGGTTCTGCACGTCGAAAAGTCTCTCTACCAGGACGTCCTTGTCTTCGAGTCCGAGACTTCTGGAAACGTTCTTGTCCTCGACGGTGTCATCCAATGCACTGAGCGCGACGAGTTCTCGTGAGTTATCGTTCACATGCTATCGCGATCTGAGAGATAACACAAGTGATAGCTATCAGGAGATGATCGCTCATCTCCCTCTTGCGAGCCACCCTAACCCTAAAAAGGTTCTCGTAATTGGTGGTGGCGATGGTGGCGTCGTTCGGGAAGTACTCAAGCATGATACTGTCGAGGAGGTAGTTCTTTGTGACATTGACGAGGTTCGTTCTACCCTCTATATACATCACTCAGAATTATATTATATTTTATGTGATGTCTGCATGAAGTCATCTTGCTCGATTTCCAAACAGCCGATCTTCTATTGTCTGAACATTAACTCTAACTTTATCATTTCACTTTTATCAGGCCGTTCCTCGCGTCTCGAAGCTGTACCTCCCCCATATGGCTGTCCTCCTTTCTGATCCTCGCGTGACGGTCTTCATCGGCGACGGATTCAAATTTCTTGCCGACAATACTGCCACCTACGATGTCATCATCACTGATTCTTCAGATCCTGTCGGCCCTGCCGCCGCGCTCTTTGAAAAGCCCTATTTCCAACTCCTGCACGATGCTCTTACCGCCGGTGGCCATATTTCAACCCAGGGCGAGTGCTTGTGGCTACACCTTCCTCTCATTCAGGAGCTGCAGCAAGTGACCCGTGGCATCTTCCCTGTCACTGAGTACGCCTTCACCACTATTCCCACTTATCCTTCTGGCCAGATCGGTTTCGTTATGTGCTCCAAGGAGCCGGGACGTGACTTGCGCACTCCAGTTCGCAAAGTGCCGAATACCAGGTATTACAACAGTGAAGTGCACAAAGCAGCGTTCGTCTTACCAGAGTTCGGACGCGCCCTGCTCAAGGAAGGACGTGATATTCTCCCCAAGTTCGGCCGTGCCGCGCGTGCGATCAAGAACCAGAGCGAGGGAAAGCCCACCAAGAAGGTCCTTCTCCTAGGAAGCGGTTTTGTGGCACGCCCTTGTGCTGAGTACATTGTGCGCGAGCCATCCAACGAATTGACCATCGGTAATTTATCTCCTCATATGAGTGGACCTTTCCGATTTTTGACACGTTTTTGTTTTCAGCCTGCCGTACTCTGAAGAGCGCGGAAGCTCTTGCTGAAGGTCTTCCTTCGACCACAGCAGTTTCCCTTGATGTCCTCAACACTCCTGCATTGGAATCCGCTGTTGCTGCTCATGACCTTGTCATCTCTCTCATTCCCTACACTTACCATGCTGCTGTTATCTCAGCGGCCATCAAAGGAAAGACGCATGTCGTCACTACCAGCTACGTTTCCCCAGCCATGCGTGAGCTCGACGCTGCTGGCAAGGAAGCGGGCATTGTCGTACTGAACGAGATTGGTCTTGATCCCGGTATTGATCACTTGTACGCTATCAAGACTATCGATGAAGTTCACGCCAAGGGCGGAAAGGTTACTATCCTTCTCGTCTTCGCCTATTAAGATCTGACGTCCCTTTCACAGGTCAAGCAATTCCTCTCCTACTGCGGTGGTCTTCCTGCCCCCGAGTGCGCCAACAACCCTCTCGGTTACAAGTTTTCTTGGTCTTCTCGCGGTGTCCTCCTCGCACTCCTTAACTCTGCCTCCTTCCTTGCCTCTGGTCAGACCGTATCTGTCCCCGGCTCAGAACTCATGTCACACGCCAAGCCATACTACATTTCCCCTGCCTTCGCGTTCGTCGCATACCCCAACCGCGACTCGACGCCTTATGGCAAGTGGTACAACATTCCCGAGGCCGAGACTGTCGTCCGGGGTACCCTGCGCTACCAAGGTTTCCCCGAATTCATTGGCGCTCTCGTGAAACTCGGTTGGCTCGACCAGAACGAGAAGCCGTGGCTCGTTGATAGCCTGACATGGGCTGAAGTCACACAAAAGGCTGTTGGTGCTTCCGACGCTGCAGAAAGGTACGCCATCTTTGGTCTACTGAATTTCCGTGAGACAAGGCTCTAATATCGTCACAGTACACTCGTCGCACGCGTCAAGCAGCTCTGCTCTTTCTCAGATGATTCGGAAGCTACCCGTGTCATTTCGGGTTTGCGCTGGATTGGCCTTTTCTCTCAGGCAGAGAAGGTCGTCCCACGCGCTGGCAACCTCCTCGACACGCTTTGCGCGCGCCTCGAGACACTCATGAAGTACGAAGAAGGCGAACGCGATCTCGTCATGCTGCAACATAAATTCCTTGTTGAGTGGGCCGATGGAACCGAGGTCAGTTTCTCTGTCTTCCAATCCATACAGTGACTGACATATTCTGGGGACGCAGCAAACTCTCACCTCGACTCTCGAGGCATACGGCAGCCCTAAGGGTTACTCCGCGATGGCCCTCACCGTCGGTCTTCCCGCAGGTATTGCGACCCAGCTTATCCTCGATGGTGTCTTGAACACCCCAGGTGTGCAAGCCCCGTATTCAAAGGAAATCTGTGATCCCATCCGTGAGGTCCTGGAGCGGGAGGGACTGGGTCTTATTGAAAAAGTTTTGTAAATGTATGAAGGAGACACAGGGATCTTGTAGTTGCAGCACCATTGAACGTATCGTGTAACATGGTCATGAGAGCGACATTCCCATTCTTTCTGCGTATGTACCTACAAGCGACAGCGCTTCGCTCGCGTCAGAATATGGAGTGATTGGCAATACACAATATTTACAACGCAATTGTCCTCTTTATCTTCGAAAAAACAAAAATAGATGCAATGACAGCAAGACCGACCTTTTGACAATATATTTAGGAAGCTGTCCTCTGGAAAGGTAAGCTATGTCCTGAAGAACAATAGAGACTTTCTTGAATGTGACAGAGGAAGTATAATCTCCAGCCTCTGCCAAGATAATGCCTGTTACAGAGAGAAGAGTACTGGGATGTGGTGCTCCAAGCTTGTCCTGGAACCGGGGAAAGACTGGTCTTAGTCTTTTTGTCCTCAAAACCAATGTGGACCGCGGTCCAGTCTTTTTTGGTGTGGTTCAGTCCGGTTCCGGTCTTTTTTGCAGTTCATGTAACCAGACCTTGCAACACTAGTAGCTACACACTTTTCAGCGCTTGTAACACCGTGTGCTCTGCTATTCTTGCCGGGTTTAGGTTTACTGTCTGAATTCCCAACACAAGCACTAAGCATCTCGCAAATACCTTGAGTGTCTCACCCCTGCCCTGCGAAGGCCAAATTTTG
>JABAJX010000194.1:0-14589 GCA_018221735.1 Termitomyces sp. K1Aa
GCCGCGAGGAAGCGAGACCTCGTTCCTGGGTCACGCTGTGGCTTTCTGTTTTTGTTTTCTGGATCCACAATCCATACAAGTTTGGAATTTCTTGTGTTCAAGAAACAAGAAAGCAGTCATACAATACAACGTTCGTCTGAGACGAACAAAAAGACATATCATTACAAGGGCAGGTCAAGATACCCCCAAACTATTTACTAATCAGAACAGTGACGATTCTACACTAGAACCGCCGTCAAGAAAACAGCGAACGAAAGAAAATAAATAGCAGCTGGAAAAGATGAATAGATACGGAGATGGTGAAACAGCGAACTGAAAACTATCGACTCGAAATGGAATTTGATGGGAGAGAGGTATTAAAACAGATGAGAATAGTAGCACAGAGGGTAGGTAACCCGGAACATAGTCCAAACATCGAAACATATGTACTAAAAGAGGAGAAGTAAAGGTAAGAGAACACACACATGTCGCAGAGATTAGCCGAAAAAGTTATACAATTGCTTGATATATGTCGTTCGTTGCGCAGATTAGTCAATTCCGAGAAATACAATAATCGCAGATCCGTTGAGAAGAAGAAGAAATTCCGGAACCAAAAGCGAAAGCAAAGAGTTTCCGTTTCATCTCTTGTTGGTTTTTCGGGAGGGGGAGGGGGGCGGGGTAGGCGATCGAATGGGGGAAACCCCTACAACGTTGCATGTTGCGGGTGCGGGTGCGAATGCGAATAATACGTCGTCGAATCAGTTTCCATTCCTTGAAGAACAAACCCACTCTGATCCTGCATAGGATCACCCATCCCCCCCTCCAACCCAAACACATCCCCACCGGCCCCAAACTGCGTCGTCACAGGCGGCAGCTCACTCGGGAACGACGCCGGACTCTCCGTCGTTAAAAACGGCGAACTCGTCCTCTGGAACGCCGACTGCTGCCCATTCCCCCCGCTCCCCCCACTCCCCCCAGACGACTCCATACTCATATTCATCATCTGTGTCATCATCGTCCCTCCCAGCGTCGAGTTCCTGCTCTCAGACCTGCGCAGCCCAGGATGATTAGGGTATTCGGGCGCAAGAGGTGTCGGGAACGTCGATGGGCTCGAATGCGTTGACGCAGGCCTCGAGCTGGATCCATACGCCGCATATGGGTGGTATCCACGACCGCCGATATTAAGATTGGCTGAAGATCCAGGAGAATCGTTTGGGAAGTCCCCACTTGCGCTGTTGGCTGTCCCGGGTCGTCGGATAGACTCCGCAGTGCGTATCGCTGATGGTGTCATGCTGCGGTACCGCCGGATCGGACCTCCTCCGCTACTAACGCCCTCTAGCACTGGAGGATAAAGTGTAGAATGATCGAAGGCTTGCTTGTGCGATGGAGCGGAGAGGGAAGTGACTCCATAATCGTCGCCACCATAGACAGAAGAGCCAGATGCAGATGAGGCGGATGAGTGAGTCCGGTACCCACCAGTGAGTGAGTTACGGTTATTGTTGCGAAGCCCAAGGACACCACCAGGAGGCGGCGATGGAACGCTGACATTACTGAACGCCGGACTAGGCTGAGGCCGTAGCGCCCAATTCGGATCGAACCCATCCTGTTGTTGTTGTCCATTCAGCCCATCTTGCGGGTGATAATACACATCCTGCCCAAACCCCTGGCCCATACTGATCATGCCGTCCTCATCGCCAGAAGCATCCGCCAAATCACCCGACACCTCCACCTCACACGAACGAGGGTCGATATCACCACCATACGTGATCCCCGGCATGCCAGCACCGAAATCAGTCATGGCGATACCCATACCGCCACTGAACATCTCATAATCACTATCCCCCCCACCCGCCTCATGCTCCCTCCCCTCACTCGTACTCCGCCCCTCAGGAGACCCACCACTACTCCCATCAGCATCATCACCACTATTGTCAACCCAGTCCCCCAACCCAAGCGTCGACGTAGCCCCCACCGGCCCATTATGTCCCCTCCCATGCGTCCTCAAATGCTGATTCAAATTATCGCTTCTCGAGAACTTCTTGTTACACTGCGGGCACGCATACGGTCTCTCCATCGTATGCGTCCTAAGATGCCTCTTGAGGTGCTCCATACGCTTGAACATCCGCCCGCACGAGAACAGCGGGCACACGAACGCCTTCGTCCTCGGGACCGGCCCACCCTCGGGTGTATCCTGTTGCTGAGTAAACGGAGCCGGGTAACCAGTGGACGGAGCCGACGGCGTCGTGCCAGGTGCTACCAATGGATACGTATGGCGATGTAACTGCTCCTGGCTCCTTCCGCGTACGTGGCTGCTTCCAGGTGCCAAGAAACGAGCACCCTGCCCTTGCGGATGGCCAGCCTCGTTATAGTAAAGCCCCACACCCGGTTTACGCGAACCATCCGCAGCCGCGAGCTCCCCTCGTGCCTGCAGATTAAACATATCCGCAGCGGAGACATAATCGCCAGTAGGGAATGTATCACCCCGCTCCCGACTATGGCTAAAGCTGCCGAGCCTCCTATGCGAATCACCAAGGATGCTCCTCCCACGCTTCTCATCCTCACGTTTGGGTCCCTTCTTGCGAACCTTGTACGAGGAGCTTCCGCCCAGCCACGAGCTTCCTAGGCCTATCGGTTGGAGTGCGGGGTTACCTCGGTCGCCGTCAGCCATCACCTCATCTGTGTCGCTGGGACTGGTGTTATCGCTGTCGTCAGTTGCGCTACCATCGCCATCTCCTCGTGATACCGCAGGATTCATACGGGAACTTTCTTCAATCATACGAACCGCAATCTCGAGTTCTCCTTCTCCTTCCTTAACTCCTTGGGCTTTGGAGAATTGTTCGTAAAGGCTTTTCTTGGAGTCGTATGTAAATGACAAGGCCGGCTCCCCGACGATGTGGGTGGTAGGTTCCTGGCCCATTTTTTCACGCTTGAGATCACGTTCGAGGGCATCAAGAAAAAGGCGGTCGTGAGGCACAGAAAACCTATGCAAGGAGGTATTAGGATCTGATAAAATTGAAAATAGAGGTGACGTACCAATAGAAGACCTTTTGCTTTTTCTGAGTTCGAATACATTGATACTTGAACAGGAGATCAAGGAACGGACTCTAATGAGATGGAAAAGATGAGTGCCGTTGGCAATGTAAAAACAATCAAATATAAATGTCGGACGAAGTGTCATTACGAAAAAGGAAATCAACACACACCTTTGGTTCCTCCAAACAGGCATCCTGACCGGGCTTCAGATTACGAAGGTCACTGAAGACGCCCTCCTCAAATTTTTTGATGTTTTGAAATGGTCGCCCAAATGCCTATTTTAAGGAAACCGTCAGATCACACCCATGATAAGTGACAACGAGAACGCCAGATTACTAAATTTGGAACAAAGAGAACTCTACTCACCTCAAAACGGAAGACAAGTGCCCTTACAATGTCTGTACCGGTGATATGGTATAATCCGTTCCATAGCACGCAGGAGACGTACTCGCCAGAGGGGAGGGAAAATCTATTAAGCGGCGGGTGTGAAGGGCTCTGACCGTCCGGGCCGCCATGATGCATGCCTAGGCCGTTGTTGGTCGGAGGTATCGACGGGTACGAGTTCGGCATTGGCTGGCCGTTGCTGAGCGACGTTGCGTTGTTCGGCTGATCAGCTTCGCCGGGGGTGTCCCACCTGGACGGCGCAGTCGCTAGGAAGAACTTGAGCTGATCAAGCTGCGCCAGTCGCTCCTGTTCAATGGGTTTGAGCGGGCGTGAGAGACCACCAGAAAGCCCTGGAGTAGAGTTGGTATAGTTGAAATTCTGACGACTAGGGTCCTGCGCGGGGTTTGTATTTTGACTCAGCGAGTTCACGGGCATGAAATTTGTGAGCTGTAGACCTGAATGAGATACTGAGGGCAACGGCATGGTCTGTGCATGAAATTGCGCATGGCGGTATGCATTTGTGGGACGAGCGGTACGCTCGTTGATATCAGGTTCAGGAGAGGGAGTATCAGTTGTTACATGTAGAGGACCATAGGTAGCACTTTTGGTCAGTATAGGTCGACGAGCGTTTGCATTTGAATAGATATTGGACTGAGGGTACGAGTTGTAGGAAGGGTCAAGCTCCTGTGGGTAGGATCTGGGGGAGGAGTGTGTTGAGGAGGGATTTGAATTAATGTAGTCGGCATAAGTTGGATGGTATGGGGCGTCCATGGTATAGGTCGGAAAGAAGGGTGAGATCAGTTTAAAAGTCTGTCAAAGAGATCAGTTACAGTCGGCAAGCAGAATGAAGGCAAGATACCGTCAATGATGTCGTGGATGATAACGATGTATTAGTCGCAGCGTAGGGCGGGAGGAGATTGCGAGGGCGCTGTCGGGCAATCGAGGCGATTTGCCAACAGATTATATCTGCGTCAGTGAAATGAAGGAAAGAAGAAACGGCCAGGCATCAACGGAAGAATCAAGATCTAGAAGCTGAACGAGCACAGGTTTGATCTATCCCACCACACGAATCTCCACCGCGAACCAAACAACCCAAACCAACTAACTCCGCACCACTCGGTTCCTCGGCCGCTGTTCCTCCCCATTCACCTAGTCCAGCTTACTTCCAAAATCCTCCTTCCAGCTCACATCGGTCTTCACACTCCTCCGTCCGTCACAATCGGCTCCGCTTTCTTCCCTCTAATCCACCACTTCTTTCTTCAGCGCCTCGGGAGCTATGAAGTGTAAGACTGTCATCGTCCATGGTGTACTCCGGCCAACCCGCTTGCGAGTTAGTGGCGATACCGCCACAAGGCACAATGTCAATTGAGTTGCTACCTGAGCTCCATCAGCCGCTCGTTACAATACTCACAAGACATGGGCGTCTTTGCCCCCGACTTCGTGACGAAATTGAGCGGCTAAATCAGCCGCGCTCCCCATGTACCATGTGGTGACCATTACTGTGGCCACAGCCCGACGTTGGAATGTGTCTACCCTCATTTGGACACAATCCGATCATCAACACCAGGAAACATAACATGAACCAAAGGTTCACTCAGCTCAAGAGTTATATTTAAGTACTAGAAGACTCACACCAAGGTACTTGACATATTACTCTTCACGAACCCTCTTTTTTTCATCACCGGTACTCAACATAACCGTGTTTTTCGCTCAACACAAATTCTTCTCTTTCCCGAACGGTTCTAGACCTCGATGCACCAAATCCTAGGGGATATCACTTTTTTTTTTCTTTGTCCCCGTTAATTACATAGATCTACCTTTTTAGATCACTTCGCCATCACCCAACCCCGCGACGACAACCACAAAAATTCTATCCAGCGTCACGGTCGTCGACAAACCCATTCGCAACCGAATGATTGATCATCAGTTGATTCGGCCTAGCCATAACAGGTCCATACGGTCCCCAAAATTTGGCCTGATCCACGTCAGACTACTGGTGACTGGCGTCACAGTGTTTGATTGACTTAACCTTACCCAAAAAACTCGCCCTTTCCCTTGTTCTTGTTCTGTTCTCGTCGCACAACCGATCACGATTCCGTCTGTCAATAGACAGACGGTGCTCGTACCCCGACAACGTATCTGGGACACATACACCTGCCTCTTTGTATAACGTCAACCTCCGCTGATTCTCCTGCTCCTGCTACCTGATATGTTTTTCTTCCGAGTTTCTCCCTCACATCAACCAATCGCATCTCAAAATTCAACACACGCTTGTTCTGTTCTAGGCCTCTGTCCATCCATCTAGGGGGAGACCCGACTCGGACTCCGCTCTCACACGACCGGATCCCGGTGTGATCATCCCCTTGCCGATTACCCCGTCGTCGTGACTCACGTATACATACTCCATAAGTAGCTCCTGTATGTGCAGATCCTACCTTGTTACGGGCGGCTCTATCACATATGCTTCTTTGCACATAAGTATGTACCTATAACATCATTTATGATTTTGCAAAATCATCTCACCACTTCCCCATCAATTCATTGTGAAAAAGCTGCGGCATGATCCTTGCAACGCGTGGCTCATTGCGATTGCGTTGACAATGCATCCGGACTTCCGTGCATTATCACCTATTGATTACTTGTTAGTATGATTTCCCAACATAACATACACTACAAGAGACTCATTCACACGTTTTCTAATTTTGTTAATGTCCTTCGAGAGTGGATACACTACACAGCTTTAGGAGCGCGATACTAGTACTTATCTGGGTCCGCATGTGTCTCTATCTATAGTATCTTTAACCTCTAGGAAGTACATCCCTCGCCTCGCCATCGCCTCTCATTCACACGTTTCTAATTTTGTCAATGTACACAGCTTCAGAAGCGCGATATCTGGGTCCACATGTGTCTCCATCTATCTATAGTTTCTTTAACCCACAGAACAGTATATCCCTCGCCTCCTTCCTATTCGCAACCACCCGAACCGCCCAACCGCCGCACAATTTTTTTAGTGTGGGCGCATGACCGGCTCTCTCGGGTACGTGACATATACCCCGCCTCAACTCGCAGCTTCACACGAGTGGTCAGTTTCTTCTCCAATATTAATCAATTCCATCCATAAAGACAACAAAGACAATACGAAAAAAGCCGTCCGCCGCCGCCGCGGTGATCGTTCGGGAATAAATGATGCGGGAGTGCGTCATTGCCAATGATGTACATATGCACAGTACGGTCTACTCAGGGCCAAGCCCCATGTGAGCCTCCAAGTCATCCCCTCACCTCATCCCAGCCGCCATCATGTCGACGTCCTTTTGAGACAATGGACATTGATATCATCACACGGCGCGATGCCAGAGAAGCTGTTCGATACCATCATCAAAATGACATGGTTTCGCGCAGCAAGGGGGTTCCAGGGGTTAACCTACGGGGAAAATGCTGGAGTCTAAATTTCCCTATTCTGGTGGGGTTACTAGGCAGTGCTATTTCCGTCTACGTCGCGATGGTGGCGTTCGCTCGACGTACATACCTATGTACCTCGTACGTTTGGGTTAACGTTAGCTGTAGCTCGGCTACTAGACTAGGTCGAGGAAAGGATACATATCCCACTGACCCTGCATTGTAAATGGTGATTAAGAAAAACACCATGGGGAAATCCCGAAATGGTGGCGTTACCTCTACATTAGCAAGCGAATAGTGCGTTTACTGCTAGGCAGGTTATGGCAAAACTATGGAGGGGAAGTGCGTTGAGGCCTTCCGAGAATGTTTGTATGATCATTTTCGGGTATAATTCGTAGTCTGGGATATGTACTAAGGCGTCTATTTTGACGCGATATGCTAGTTGCAAGGGTCGGCAAGTGGCGTGAGCGGAACTTAGTGTGGTGATTGTAAGTTTAAATCGCCCTTAAGGTCACTAACGTAGTTCTAGGGGGAAGAGATCGCATACACCTATCCTCTACTGTACATGTACCTAGTCAAATCAGTACTAAATCACTCTTAAGCTGCTACTCCCACTTCCAATCCACCCTGCTTATCGGCGAACCTTGCTGGTGCCGGGATTTTTAGATTGGCATCTTCGAGAAAGAGTCTTGGGTGAGCTTGTTATGTGCTCTAAGTTTCGCCGACAACGTGGACGTGTACTTTGAACTGATTCACAAATCTCTCACGAGCAGTTCGATCCAGAGGAAGTATTTCTGTCCAGGAAACCGGGCCGCTACGGCGATATCGTTCCGGCATGGAAGGCACGGTTTGTTACTATGATGCCGGCACCACCGTACCGATTCCATCGCGGCGGGCACGCGATACCAAAAGCTTGAAGCTTGAAGTGGCTGGTGTTTTCAACCAACGACCAAGGCTATACAAGAACAGGTATTCAGAAATTGGGAATTCGCACTACATGCTCTCCCGATTGCAAATATCGTTCCCCGCGCACGTACGAATGGGCGGAAGTTGTATATGAGCGATGACGTGCACACAACTAGACGTAGTAGGCGATGAATTGCCCATAAAGCGTTAGACACGCGTTCTTGACCGTAGAAATTCGACAGCTTGGCTGTTCCTGCAATTGTCGGCAAACGACGTTGTCCGGACCTCTAGGCTCTACTATCACACTACAAGCGGACAAATTACAATACACGCGATCGGGAAGGGAATGGAAGAGTGATCTGCATTCCATTTTTTTTACCAAGGCGGTGAACGGGTTGTGAATGATACACGAAGTACAGTTCCACTGGCTACAAGAATCTGAGCCAGTTCATCGTCGGATTTTAAGATGTTGTACTGCATATGAGGGGTTTCCAGTCGAAGGTGACCAATACAGCCACCGAGATACCGGATTAATCGGAAGGGTCCTAATAAATGCAGTGAGGAATTAGAATCGTTGATAATGTTATGAGAAAAATCCGACAACTGCGTGAACTAAAAAAGCTGGTCAAACGTCATATGTTTCGAAGAGATGTCAGCGATCACGTTTCCTACATTTGCTGGCGGGCAATCGTGTTCGTCATTGGCATTTAAGATGCTGTACATTTGTGAGATAAGTGCAAGAGTGTTTTCCAGTTGAAGTAGTGGGATTGGATTGAATCGTCTGTCCAGACTCGGAGTCTCGATATACCGAATCATTCGGTACGGATCCAGAATCGTTGATAATATTATTAGAAAAATAAAACTACGTTGACTGAAAAAGCTGGTCAAACGTCATATGTTTCAAAGAGATGCCAACTATCACGTTTCGTACATTTGCTGGCGGGCAATCATGTTCGTCATTGGCATTTAAGATGCTGTACAGTGCAAGGTGAAGCAGTGAGATTGAATCCATCTGTCCATAGTCCGAATCTCGGCATATTACCGAATCATTCGGTCATAATTCCATAAGGTGGGGTGAAGGTCCAGAGTCGTTAATAATTATGTTAAAAGAATCCGACAACTGCGTTGACTGAAAAAGTTGGTCAAACGTCATATGTTTCGAAAAGATGCCAACGATCACGCTTCATGCATTTGCCGGCGGGCAATCGTGTTCGTCATTGGCATTTAAGATGCTATACAGTGCAAGAGTGTTTTCCAGTTGAAGCAGTGAGATTGATACGCTCTGTCCATAGTCTGAATCTCGGTATACCGAGTCGTTCGGTCATCAAAGGATTCCATAAGCTGGTGTGAAGATCCAGAAACGTTGGTAATATTACTAGAAAAATCCGACAACTGCGTTCTCTGAAGTGAGTTAGTCAGACGTCATATGTTTTGAAAACGTGTTCGTTCCTTTTGGGCCGGTGGGTCAGGAAATTGCTTAGGAAGAATACAGGAATGTAAGCTTGCCGAGGAGGCGATGGATTCTCTCGTGAAAATGCGAGACAACTGTGGATCTTGCTAAATGGGGTTATTTTGTTTTGACCTACCAAAAGAATATGTTTTGTGGCACTGTCATCGCATGTTTTGATAAGAGAAAGTCACGTTTGATGAAGGTGGGATGATTGAAAGTTGCGTCAAAATCGGAGTTACATATGTACTTACTAAAGTAACTTGTCATCTTCCACCATCATCAACATCTAATCAAGTAATGAGTGGTTAGTAACACAAAGTTGTGCATACATGGACAATGACCTAATGGAAACATTGTCATAGAATCTCCCAATGACCTTCCTTCCGATATCCCTATAATGAGTGGTTAGTAACAGAAAATTGTGCATGCATAGGACGAATGGCAACATTGCCATAGAATTTCCCAATGACCTTCCCGCAGATATCCCTGTCCCCGTCGACGATGGTGCCTGCGACCATCTCGTGGACACCTCCCTTCCATCGATTATTCTACCCTCAACTGCAGCCGGAACACCAGTTGACGTCTCCACACTCAGTGGACTAACAATTGTTTTTTGTTACCCACGCACTGGTGAACCGGGAGTACCCGTTCCAAAAACATGGGATCTGATTCCAGGAGCGCGAGGATGCACGCCACAGGTGTGTGCATACCGTGACACAATAACCGAACTCCGCGGATTGGGGGTTCAACACGTCTTCGGCCTCTCGACTCAGGATACAGCGTACCAAACGGAAGTCAAGGAGAGGTTGCACCTCCCATTCGAACTTCTTTCAGATGCAGAGTTCAAGTGGGTTGAGGGACTGAAATTACCTACTTTCGAGTGGGAGGGAAAACCATTTATAAAGCGGATCACGATGGCCGTGGAGGATGGGAAAATCATTCAGAAATGGTATCCCGTCTTTCCGACTAACAGAAATGCATATGGAGTCATTCAGTGGCTGAAAGGGCGACAGAATTCGAGTTGAAACGAGATACTTGAGAAGAAGCCTGGCTATTCCTGGTTGTAAGCTAACACGATAGCGCAGAGAGACTGTATTTTCTTTGCGAATGGTATATCCTATAAATTTTCAGGCTGAACAAGATATACATAGACGGCTTGACACATATACTTACTTGGGGATTGTTTATGTATATCGGTCCTGTGCCCACTTCATCATCTGACCGTATCGTTCCGACATGTGCGTAACACGTTGACGTAACATTGATAGAGATCAATATCAATCAATTTCTCTGAAGAGTGAAAACTTGTCATTGAAGGATGTCCTGTAAGTAGTGCGAAGTCACTCATTAACAAAGTTATGAATAAATGTGATTGTTGTGAGTTGAGGGTGACAGTGGATAACTAACGGCGTGACTTAATTGTATATGTCACAAGGTCACGTCACGACTGATGGATCGATGGCCTTTGACAACTTGACACGGCGTGAACAGATGCCCCTCGAGGCTGTTCTCCCAACAAACAGCTGACCAGCAACCCCAGTGTCTGCTTGCTCCTTCTATCTACAGCGAGCTCGCCGTTCTTTTTTACCTCAGGCTAGTCCTATCATGCCTTCAGCGTCAGGTCATTACGATGAGAATCTTCTCGCTGCCGCCCCAGTAACAACCAAAGCTCAAATTCAGGTGCTGTCGCTTGATCTCGATCATCTTGGGCAAAAACTAAGTAGTTGCATATTCAGGAAGGATACTCTACAGACCTTCTAAACACCCCTCCAAGCAATGTCACCCCTCCAGTCCTCTCATCATCACAGGTTGATGTCGAGCGCGGGACCCCTCACAAGGAATACATTGCCAACCCCAATCCAACCCCATTCTTCCGCACAAAAAAAGGAAAAATTACCATCGTCTTCTTGATTATAGTCATTCTGGCAGCCATCATCGGTGGTGCAGTGGGCGGCAGTACTCAAAACCACAAGAACTCGAATGATAGGGGAAATCAGACTCAAGCTATGACATCAGGCTCTTCATCCGCTATGTCAGGCTCTTCATCCGCCATGTCAGGCGGCACCATCGGAAATGGAGAAACTGCTGGTGAAAATCAGGGATCCTTTGTATCAACGCCCTCAGCCACCAACCCACAACGCACCGTTACCGGCCGCGTTGATTCATCGGAGCCCACTCCTCCTCCCGATGGTCTACTTGTTGGATCTGTACATACTTGAGCAGGGAGAGCAGAGTTGTGAGGTAGAGACTTTCTCTTCTGCAGTTTATGAACTATTGTATATCTTTCGATTTTATTCTCACTCAGAATCATATGGACTACGGATGATTGCATGCTATGAAAGGGAGGTGACTCTGATAACTGACCTGCAGTACAACATTCTATGGGCGATGGCCGTCTTCGACGCCAGGGTACAATAAATTGTATAAGCAAGACAGTGCAAGATTGTCTCCCAGAATGGGGCCAAAAAAAAGCAATCCAACACGGCATTCGATACCCAGGAGACTTTTCAACACGACTATACGAATCGGATTCCCATTCTCGTTCCTAGTCCTTCGGATTTTCGAGTCGGCACGTCCATGGTCAACTGTCCCTGCGAAAGCATTACAGCGACCTCTCTCGCGATCGCACGATCGCCACCACTGGCACCTGAGGTTTTGGTTCTACCGCTGACGGGGAGGTGGGTAGATCGACTGGTATTCTTACTTCTTCCTCCCGATCTAATGACAGGGGCTCTGGGTAAGGCATATCAAAGGATCTGAAAAACAATAGAATATTTCCCGGATGAAGGATACTATCGTACATAAGACAGTGCAAAATTGCAAGTACATATTATAAATACAAGGTCCCCCAGAATGGGGCCAAAAAAGCAAACCAGAAATTGAAACCCAAACCCTCACGGCGCAGTCGCCATCCGATACCCAGGAGGAGCCGGACTCTCAACACGACTATAGGAATCCCTAGAATTCGGATTCACATTCTCATTCCTAGTCGGCACGTCCAGCTGTCCCTGCGAAAGCATCGCAGCGACCTCTCTCGCGAGCGCACGCATATTCGAATTATCCTCTGTAGTGATCGCCACCACTGGTACCTGAGGTTTCGGTTCTACCGCTGATGGGGAGGTGGGTATGGATGGTAGAGGGGGCCGAGAGAAAGGGGTCCTAGGGCCCGGGGGTGGTGAGGCTCTTGTTCGCATCTGAGGAGAAGAGGTGGCGGCGTGTACTCGTGGGGCGGGTGGGTTGTATGGGTGGACGGAGGCGGGAGGGGAAAGAGGAATAGTGGAGGGGCTGGATGATGGGCTTAACTGTACTGTGGAAGGTTGAGAAAAGAGCTCTTGATGGGCTTGGTCGTTGTGGGAGCTTATGAAAGGAGTGGGTTTGAAGTTTTCCCTTGGCTCGTTATTGAATCTGGATGCTGCTAATGGTACTCGATAGCGGAAGAAGTCTTGGGATCCTGGACGTTTGCTTCTGCGGCAGAGGAACCAGATTGCGTATGCTATGGCAGCGAGGAGTGCTACGCCACCAGCAACTGAGCCGCCAATGACCCCACCCATACTCATTTTAGTAGGCTCCTCACTTTGGGTTGGAGTACTTGTTGAAAATGACGTGCTCGATGCTGAGGAGGTCGTGCTCATGATCGAAGTTGTCGATTGCCCGGTGTCTGAAACTCGAGGTGGCGCCATGGCAGATGCACCCACGCCGTTCAAGGACAGCATAGCGGGAGGCTGGACGATTCAAAAATACTATCAATTGAGGAAACAACACCAGAACAGAAAAATACCTACTGGCGGAGCCGTCACATTTTTAGCTTTAGCCAGAAACTGTTCATATTGGAGGTTAGTTGGATTTATTGCTCTATATGTGTTCCCAAGCCAAAATAAGTAATTTGTCAATCTTCTGCGCATTAAGGCGAAGACTACCTACCCAACCATTCCAGATGAACAATGGCTTGTGGGGACGGTTGCAGCACAATAGTACCAGATGGCTTTTACTCAGTCAACTATCCATCATCCATATACAACAACTTAGGCCACTCACTGGTAGAGACATTTGTGACGATTAGGTCCCAGGTTTGCGCGTCAGGGTTTGAGGTATTCGGCCCGGACACGAACCCGCTATCGAAGCCGCCCTGCAGCGGGACGCATGGGTTTTCAAAGCTGCCTTGAACAACACTATGTAGTCTAGAGACAAAGAACGGCGAGTTTTTGAAAAAATGGCTACGATAGGTGAATGACAACTTACAACCCTTCGAACACAAAAGTCACTGTATCGTTGAGCAAAACAGAAACAGTTGGAGGATCATAGAAGCTCCCTTCCTTCCCGACCAGAACCTACATCAATATATATGATTAGTGATGGACGAAGGAGGGCAAATGATTGGACGAACGGTATGGGTCGTTGGAGCCACAGCACCTTGGAAGGATGTGGCAAAAACGACGAAGAAACCCAGCGCAATGGGCAAGCGTGGCATCACCTAACTGAAACAGAAAAGATCCTCACGAGAGGGAAAAATGGGTTGGCAAGAGTATATCAACCACAAGAAATCAAAGGACAACGTCGATCAAATACAAGGATGAGTAGAAATGATGCCTCAGGCCCTAGAGGACGTCGACTGCCTGTGGGCAGATGGATTACAAGGTTGGACAGATATTACCACAGAAATTGAAGCATTATGTGTACATTTAACAGGAGTCATGATGCGACTTGTCAGGGGGGGCATACGTTCTTTTTCTGTCGTGACGGTCAACCGCTGCTCCGGGACGTGTGAATATGCAGACTCGAATTGTCAACAGTGGATTGAGAGGCCAATGAGATGGATGAGATCGGACAACGGCATAGGTCTACTTGCGACTCCGCCGCCACTCGTGTGATCAAACATCAGAAATATGGAACGACTCTCAGCCATGCCGATTAGGATCAGAGAAGGAAGCGCGTCATTTATGCCCTATGCCGTGCCGAGACTATTGAAGATACCTATCTTAGGCCTATCCGTGTAGTCGCATCAAGCTCCTTTCCATGATGCTGATGAGGACCAAGGAGGATAGCTTTTATACATGATCTCGCCGGCGCTCATTGTTTTGAGATCCTGGAAGAGATCGCTACTTTTCAAGATTTGAACAGAGAGTCTAAACTTGATGTGTTCTCGACAACAGATGGACAAGGCTGGCTTCATTTACGGGTTCCCACAGAGACAGGATATAATCAGGTACATACGGTGATGCTTGATTCAATGGATCTTGGGTTTCACAGCCATGTCGGACCTTGTGAGCCAGGCAGAGTAACCAGAACGAGTATTATCTTCATCAGGACATTGATCAACAACTGATTGATAGGCATGAGGAAATACTCACATACTGCTTGAGTTATCTGCCAAATAATGTTATCTGCCGTTATCTGACCGTGAGACATTGTTATCTGCCATTACCGTCTACCTTTAAGTCGCA
>JABAJX010000196.1:0-14483 GCA_018221735.1 Termitomyces sp. K1Aa
TTGTCTACTGTCAATTAATATTACTCCTTTAGTTTCCCTTACTTATCTAGTATTCAGTCACTTTTCTCACAACATCCTTAACAAATAGGTCCTGACGCGAGCGCGCTTGTAATAATATATGCATAGTACATACTCGGTACTATGGATCTTCTACATACTCCAGACTAGTAGTAGATAACTTAGTAGCATAACGGTGTTATTAAAAAAATCAGAAAGACTACTTATGCAAGTTCGGTGTATACTACTGTAGATCTAGAAAAGAGTGCACAGTGCACTTGACCTGGCATACCCAGAGCCGCAGAAAACCCGTCGCGTCATCATGGCATCCTCCCTTCCATCTAGTACTAACTGTTACATACTCAGGACAGTAGCACTCGCAACTTCAACGCAGGGTCACCCTCCCTACTACTTTCCCTGCTACAGTCCCCCTAGGCCTATGTAAAGCCCCGTCCCTCAACGGAACTTAGTACCGCTCACCTACCCACCCATTGGCAATCCGTCCTAGGCCTGCATACCAAAACCTCGTTCGACCCGGGGTCAGGACTATACCTGGGAATCGATTAGAACCCCCATTTACCTTTTCTTTTCTTCATCAATCATTCGTCCACTGCAACCCGCACGACGCCTTGGATCTAGGATAACTCGAACCTTCTCAAGTACTTGCGGACGGATGGTTTATTCTTCTTTTTTGTTACGTATATAACTTGGAGCAGTATGTAAGGTCATATCAGTGCTACGTACGTCGTACGCCTGAGTCACCTCGGATTCAGATCCCTCTCCCTCACATGGTCCTTGAACAAACTTACTTACTTATCTTAGTATCCGCTCTACGTTGTAATAGCTAACACGACGCGTCGGCTCCGAGTCTGGCCCTACAATCTAATCATTTACTCGCCGCATTCTCGCCTCAATCATCGTTATACCGCTGATCATTGATTTCTCAAAGTATCAATACGCCAGTCTTCCATATACCATCCCCATACAAGAATCTCCACTTACCTAGGCCTATACATCATCCCCACCGTTCCCTCAGCCTTGCAATGCGCCACACGTTCGACTCGGACACGGTTAAAGATCGAAGAGGTCTGTCACACCCCCACTCACAGTACACCGGCACCTACAAAGCTAATAATAAATAAAAAGAAGAAGGAAAAACATGGGTGAACAAGAGTTGCGATATTGTCCTGTCCCCGGGTCGAACGGGAGGCAGCCTGGACTACTTAGTAGTAGTATACGTACTGCTAGTAATTACATAGAACGCAAGTAGTATCCACTGGAGACGGCACGCCGCGTCTCTGGCCCGGAGTCTGTTACGAATCACAATCAGAATAGATTTATACGAATACTTGCTCAGCTTCGAGTTGATCATGAGAAAGACTCGGGTCATGATAACCACCGGCGGGCAGATCTAGAAAAGAGTGCACGCGGCCAGTGCACTTGACCTGGCATAGTACCCAGAGCCGCAGAAAACCCGTCGCGTCATCATGGCATCCTCCCTTCCATCTAGTACTAACTGTTACATACTCAGGACAGTAGCACTCGCAACTTCAACGCAGGGTCACCCTCCCTACTACTTTCCCTGCTACAGTCCCCCTAGGCCTATGTAAAGCCCCGTCCCTCAACGGAACTTAGTACCGCTCACCTACCCACCCATTGGCAATCCGTCCTAGGCCTGCATACCAAAACCTCGTTCGACCCGGGGTCAGGACTATACCTGGGAATCGATTAGAACCCCCATTTACCTTTTCTTTTCTTCATCATCCGTCCACTGCAACCCCGCACGATGCCTTGGATCTAGGATAACGCGAGCCGCTTTTTAATTTTCAAGCACTTGCAGACGGATGGTTAATTTTCTGAGCGATCAAAGAGGCTGGTTTACGCAACTGGCAAAGTACATACCATCAAAGTCAATCGTTATGATGAAGATTGGTATGTGAATAGTAAAACAAACATTACTAAAAACAAGGGTCGGGGTCCCCGCGGCAGCCGCTAACAATTCCAATTCTGAGACCCTCACGTCCCTCCCAAAACCCAATAATGAATGATTGACTCATATACCTTAGCGCTAGCCACTGTTTCCTC
Source organism: Termitomyces sp. K1Aa (assembly GCA_018221735.1). Classification (NCBI taxonomy): domain Eukaryota; kingdom Fungi; phylum Basidiomycota; class Agaricomycetes; order Agaricales; family Lyophyllaceae; genus Termitomyces; species Termitomyces sp. K1Aa. The sequence goes on from JABAJX010000196.1 coordinate 2,083, forward strand.
CATGAATGATTGGCGTTGCATTATCAGATACGCCGTCGCCGCCGCGAAGTAAGAGGGACTGGCGACTCGAAATTCCGGTTATATGGAGGGAGAATCTTTGAGAACGTCACGGAGCGAGGTATCGAATATGTATACGTAAAACGTCGAAGGATATCTGTAGATGCAATGAATAAGGACCATCGTGTTTCCATATAAGCGTCTTAGGATAGCGGGCATCCGGTATTCTGGGGGAGTCGTAAATGTGAATTGTAAGTAATAATGGCGATCGTGAAGTAGGGAAGGAAGGAAAAAAAAAAATACGTATACGCACGATGAGGAGATAAGATAGGTCCGGTCATAAACACGGAAAACGATGAACTGTCTAGATAGAAGACACAAAACAAAAAAGGGCGACAGAAAGCCGTTAGTTATAATGTCCATAATGTACGAGAAGGGGATATCAAGGTTGCAAAAGGAAATATGGTCGTGAGTGTAGTCTTTTTTCTTTGAATCCAATCCAATCCATAGTTACTCATCTATCGCTTTAGTAACCTCCAGCCTGCGGTGGCGCTGCCCCCGGCGGCAAACCAAACGACTGAGAGCTTCTCGAGTACCGATTCTGTGCCGGTGCCTGCGAGCTAGGCCTCTGTCTTCCTTGCCGCGAAACCCTGCGAACACCTTCGGGCCCAGGGACCGGCCCTGAGTCCGTCAGACGTACACCACGATTGCCATACGTCGACGTGCGGTGATTAGGGTTCGCCCCAATATACGAGCTCATGGCATCGTCGCTAGCATAGTCAGGACTCCATGGCTGCTGAGGATAATCGTCGTACGTCATGGCCGTGGGAGATGTGACGACAGGGCGGAAGGGATTATGTTGTGGGTCCGGCTGTGGACTAGGATTCGAGTATACAGGTGAAACCAAGCGCTGCGGTGTCGAAGTAGTTGGTATCGAAGTGCTTGGAACGGACTCGACCGACTCATAGTCGACCGAGTATGAATGATGAGGGCTCGGGATGAGGCGGTTGTGCGCAGCTGAGGAACCTGAGTCGGAGACATCTTCGCTGTTTCGTGACATGCCGACGGATGAAGTGGAAGACATCAATGGTCGGTTGACAGAGAGGGGTGCGGGAAGCATCAGAAGAGTATTCGAGTCGTGTCGCGGACGCGGGTTCAAGTACTGGCTTGTATCAACAGTGCTGCTGTCATTGTACACGGCCGAGTTCTGCGGGTGCGTGACGTCGGATGTAGACGCAATCGAGTAGCGATTGCTATCCGCCCTGTTAAACTAGCTTAGTAACCCTACCATTAAGATGACAAAAAGTATACCTCTTATCGTAATACGCCGAATCTCTCGACTGTGTCCCACTCTTCCACCTCCGATCCCTCTCAAACTCAGCCCACCTCTTCATGACAATATGCGTCGAATCAAACTCTCCCTCCTTATCACCCGTGTCCGCCTTATCCACACCCTCAACCTTCCTAGTTTGACCCCACGAGAAATCATCGAAATGCCAAAACGCATACGCAGGTAGAATACCGTTCCAAATCGGCAGCGAGAGGAGATAGACAAGCATCCATCCGACGTAGGCAATCTTACGCGAGGTAACAACGATAAGCAGACCGGGAAGGCCAAGGACGATGGCGAGAAGGATGAGTGGGATTGTGGTGTTTGGTCCACCGGGAATGATGGAGGAGACGATGAGGTAGAGAGTGAAGGCGATAGCGGCAGGAAGGACAAGAGTACCCGCAAGCTCCATTCCAACAACAAACTGCATTGAGAAGCAGAACGTTCCACAAAGATCGCGAACGAGGACAAGCTCAGCGAGATTGTGAATGGTCGAGTTAATCCAGCGCCGACGTTGCGAAAGTAAAACGCGGAATGTATCCGGGACAACAGTCTTGCAAACAGCTTGAGGACAGAACATATTCTTGCGTTTGGGGAAGGTTTTGAGCAAGAGAGTGGTGAGGTATCGATCTTCACCAAGGAGAAGCAGATTCTTCTTGTGCAGGGTGTCGACCACGTTCTCGGAGTAGTGCTCGACGATATCGGGGTTGGCAAGGATGGGTACCCAGTATCCAGAGTCGCCTTTAGGGGCTTTGACACGGTACATGCTGAAGCACCCAGGCAAACACGTAACACCACCAAACATCGACTCGAATGCCTTCGTCATATGATGCGAGATGTAATACTCAAAGACTGGAACTAATCAGAACCTATAAAACGATGCAAAATAGGAGTCCAACTCACCCTGCATCATCGTAACAAACGTCTCCGCCTTATTCGCAATCTTCGTCTCCCCACAAAGCCCCATAATCTCCTCATCATTCACCATACAACTAACCATCCTCGTCATCGAATCAGGGAACACCTTCGTATCCGCATCAACACACAAGATCAACTCATACCGATCAGGACTAACGCCCGTCACTCTCCATATCGAATTGAAAAACTCATACTCGAACGTCGTCATCCTCTCGTCGAACATCACCTTCTGCAAGAACGCCATGAGCACAATTTGACTGTCCCGCTTGCCACGATTACCAGGCTTGGATTCGTTCGCCTCGAGAGGGTTCCCAACCTTCGCTACGAGGACAATCGGCACGCGTTGTTGCTTGGAGCGCTCAACCGTCGCATCGTCATACTCATAGAAACCCGCATACACCTTCGCCATATTATGCCTCTTATGCCCATCAGCAATGGCCACATATGAATGCGGCTCCACCTCATGCGGGGGAATAACAAACTCCTTCATCATCCCCAAACAAATCTCCGGCGTAGTAAGATCATTACCCTCACCCTTCACCATCCCATCCGCAATGACAAGAATGAGCTTATGACTATTCGGGTAATCCGTCGTCGCGAGCGAGTCAAGTGTCGTACGCAATCCCTCGACCGACTCAGAGTACGCAGTGACAAGACACATCGTATGCGCAAGCGGGAAGTTGAACGGTTCATAATCCATGGGTGGCTGAGGGACAACATTGTGGAGCGGCCAAGGGCAAGGGGATTCAGCAAGCGACATTGTACTTCGTGATTGGCGGTACGCAGGGAGATCCGGTGACGTCCCTTTCCCCCCAAGTTTCCCGGTACTCGAGTACATTGTCGACCGCTTCCAATTAGCCGTCGATGAAGAATCCAACATGCCGTACTGAGTCGTTGGGCGCTGACCAGGCTTCAAAGGGATATTATCCGCCGGTGTAAAGCGCGAGTGGCGAAGGAACGTCTTCCTCTTCTCCTTATGTCCAATACCGTTCTTGTTAACATTTGGTCGATACGCGCTTGGCGCCGGTCGGTAAATATCATTAGACCAGTTTTCGATCTCTGCAGAGCGCTGCATACGTTGTTCGTATGTCTCTTGTGGAAAGTTTCCGATCCTCCAAGAGAAGAACCAGGCGAACATGACAGCCATGACGAAACGGATGGCGACGACTCCGATGATGAAGATGAGGGAGAGATAGAGCACGACAGAGGAGGCGACGCATCCGATGCTGTTTGTGTCGATAAAGCCAACCGTGATGAGGTCTTGGAGACAGTGTCCAACGTTCTGTTGGCCGGTACGCATGAAGAACATGGTGAGGTCCTTGGTGTTATATGTGCCGTTTGGAGTTCTCATATCATCAAAGAGCGGTGGGTATTTGACCTGAGCCCCGCTAAGCCAGTTTAACTTGTTGAGATCGAGGACAGAACTAGTCACCAGGGTAAGCACATGTTTGAAGATAGGGGAAACGGACGTACGACTCGTAGACAGCCAGATTGCGTTTGGTATTTTTGACATCATCCCAGGTGTAATACACTTGACCCATAGGACGCATCGAACTGAATTGACTCCTGGCTGTCTGCGATGAATGACAACTGAAGTCGGTCTCATATCCTGTGAGATTTGCTGCTTGATTCCCAAACTGGCTGTAGATGTTACAAGGAAAGTAATAGTCCAACAAACTCCCAGATCCAGTGATGGTAGAGCCTGGAGCTTTGGTGATCAAGGTGAGGCATTTCTGGTTGACTTTTTGGAACAAAAAGGAGGCGTCATTGCCGGCGGCATTCCAGCCACCGTCGAGGACAGGATTCGTGGTGCCGTTGAAGGTCGAGCCAGCTGCGGGATGCTTGAACTTGGAAAAGTCGTAGTCGTAACCATTGATAACGAGAGAGCTGTTTCCGATGAAATTATCACCGATGGCACCTCCATGGAACCGATTAGGGGGTGTACCACACACACTCTCCGTAAAGCCGAATGTAAGGTAACCCACACCAGCCATGAGAACAAGGATGATGCTAATGAGACCCATCTTCTCCCGCCATGCTCGCTGTTGCTCGGGAGATCGCAGACCTGGGCATAGATGTTACTATGGAATCAGAAGAAGCTTGGCAAAAAACATACCGCAGGCTCTCATGAGTGTTGGTGGGACGAAGAATGTGATGGCGAGACAGTATGTCATCCAGGGCCCACCAGGTCCAGGGCCCCTCCAACAACCTCTCTTCTTAGGAACCTCAGGTGTGTTGCTGGGGATTGGAGTGAGACCTGAAGCACGTTTCCGTCGGAGGGTTGCATTGCGCTTGAAGAGTGCCAGGCCAGATTCGTGTTGATCTTCTTCGCGGCCAAGAAGCGAGCGCCCCCTTCGTAAGGGTTCTCGAGGGTAATTGCCGGTTGCTGAGCAGAAAGTGAAATAAAAATAGCGAGAGAGATATTACAACACGTACTCGATGGCATTACGCCGATCCCCTGACCCCCATCCTCCATTTGTGATACATGGGTTCGGTAATGCCATTGTCGATGGCCTGGCGCGATTTTTTCTCGGTCTGGTCGGACGAGGCTCTTCTTTCGAGCTACCCTCGATGGATCAAAGTACTCTGCTGCACTTCCTGGTTCAGCATAGACCTGAGACTGATATGCAGACGGCATTGTCCTTTGGCGCTGTTGGTGCAAGTGGCCCTGACGGTCACCACGCTCTTGAGTCTGGAAGGAAACATTGGCCCTGGTACCCTCGGTAGGAGATAAATTGGGATTTCTTGGTTGACCAGCAGGCGGTGCCTGTGATCTGGGCGAGGCCTGCTGGCTGTTTGGTCTTGCTGCGCGAGGCGGCCTTTGGTCGCCGCGGAAGTCCATGAGGCAGGAGGGATAAGAGGGAGCTCAGTGTGACTGAGAAAAGGAGAGAGGACTGGAGAGAGAGACGGTGGAGGAAGAGGGAGGGTGCAAGCTTGGTGAACGGTTGTCTCGCTTACTGTCAGACAAACTGACCACACCAACTGGACCGAAGAGCCGCCAAAAAACGAGGTCGATGCCGTCAACGCCCCGGAGCTTTCCGTTTCCGGCAATTATACTCCGTGCGTTTATTCTTGACTACAATCCACAGCAACCAGTGAAACACGTCTTGAAAGTCTTATGATATATACCAGAACTGCAAAGCTGACCACTGACCACGTTGAACATCAGGTGTGCATCCTCGCCGCGTAGTTACTGACGACATCACCCACAGTGCCGCGATATCTCCGCTTGTATCATATCATTTTTCCATCATCAGCAGAATTTTTAATAGTAAATGCATGCCTATACACCAGGCAGTCTTGCATGTTTCTTCATCTCTCGCATGATACCCAAAGTTGATGGCATATCAATGTTCTTTGTGACCAGTAAGCTCAAGTATAAGCGTTGGGATCCTCTTACCGATCGATTGACACACTATCCGTCGTACCTCGTGCATCATCGATGCTCAGCGACGCTCAATCACCAGACTACGCGGAAATAGACAATATCAGTTTTGAACCTTTTTAGGATCCTATTTTTCAAGAGGCACTCAACAAAAAGCCCGATCTCAAGACGCAAAACCTCGTGTCGACAGCCACAAATTGCAAACACAGATGCAGTAGATGCAGTGCGATATCACCACGATAATATCAGGGTGATATATACAAGTAAGCAGCGAAATTAGACCGAAACATCGTTCCAATTCTCAACATCCCCTATACCCCTTGTTATGTCAGCTGTGCTCAACAACATTGTGCCGCATCCCTCGGAATCGAATGGTTGCGTGGCTAAAGCATGGCAGAACGTTAATTTTTGGTATAGATCGTGATCGGAGACTACCGTACAGGAGACCATCAAGGTGAACTTTCAAGATACGCCACTGCTCCAGCAGTGACAAAAATGGATGATTAGACCGCTGATACCGCCCAGGTTGAATTGTTCATCTGATGTCATCCGATAGTTAACGTTACTATGGTAGAGACAGATTCAGTTGGAGAACCGGGATCAAATTCAATTGCAAAGCGTTGTTCTCAACTCTTCTGGGCATGTGTGTCTGATGTACGATATTTCCTCAAATTTACTTGAAAATTTTCTGACAAGTCCGCGGCGTACTGCAACTCTTTGATGTGTCATTGAGATAGTATCGAACATAGTGTTTTTTTAGTATGTAAGCAAGGCTGTGGGGAATCAGCAACAACCGTGTCCTCCGTTGAAGTTGCCAATTGTCCCACTAGTACTAATCAAGCTGAAGAAAGCCGGTACACTCTTTGGGTCATGAGACCCCGGCACATCCATACTGGGGTTCTCCTTGAAGAACGAATTCGGCTTGAGCGTTAGGCTCAAGTGCTCAACAGGCATGCTGCGAGTATCAAGATCAGTATCTATAGTACCCTAAAGGAACAATCAACCTACACAGGCCAGTCCTCAGGTCGAGGAATGTGTGTTGTACCTATTCGTTGAATCGTTCACTATATGTAAGCCGTCACTCAAGCATCCGAAAACAAGTAAATGTATGCACCGATTGTTATATACACCAAGATGTCCTCATTCTCAACGTTCTGCTTGCCACCAACCCACTTACCAAGCGAGTCTTCAGGCTCCCCTCTCGTCTGCGGGACGTATTTCCCCGCAGGCCACATCCTGCTCCCCTTTGGCCCCTCAACATCGCGGCAGACCCACAGTACATTCGTCACGAATGCAGCACGCCTCCCCACCCAACTATCAGAGCGTACCATCATCGGTGTCGCACCACCCTTCATACCAATACTGTAGCCAACATTTTTGCCGCTAGCGTGATGGGTCCTAGCTCTGTTGACGATCTTCCAGCGGCGTTCCTTGGCCCAGTCGAAAGAGCGTCCGCTCTCAGTGCTGAGGACTCTCTCCTTGGAGATGAAGGCGTTGCCGGCAAAGTTAGCGGCGGAACCGGTGGGAGCGTTGGGGAGGGGGATTGTATCGGACTCGATGACGGAATTGGAGAGACCGTCGATCATGGGATCAATGCGGACAGAGAAAAGGTGTTGGTGGTTTTGGGCGTTAATCCCCGGTGCGACGACAGTGCCATATGGGCTGGGTTCATCCTTGTCGGCGACATAGACATTGAGAATACCGGTAAGACGAATTTCGAACTCTATACTGCCGTCTTGGTAAAAGTGGTAGTTCCATATGTATTCTGGAAATGGAATTAACAGAACACTGTCAAGATTGAAAGTTTGAGGGATGTACCATAGTTTCCCAACGTACAAACCATACTGATAACCAACCTACGACGACGAACAGTCTGGGAGTGTCCACCAGGGCGATAGTCGGCGTGTTTCCATAAAACACCGGCGTCCTCTTCGTGTATGCAAATGACATTCTTGATGATAGTAGGACTTCCGTTGTGACTGACATATGCCCCAGGCTACAATGGTGGTTCGTATTTAAATAGAACTGTTGAGTTTTATGTTACTTACAAGGTAGTGGATTTGACCGAGGCAGTCACAGCCAAGGGAAAGTTCATTAGCCTTGGTTCCCATGCCGTATTCACCGCTGGAATAGAGTATAGTCAGTTGAAGGCAACTCAAGTAAATAACATACGAATCAAAAGCGAATTTCCTGGGATGTGGGTGCTCAGGCGCACCATAAGGAACAACCATCTCAGCCAACGAGAGACGATAGATGATGGGACGTATTTCTCCATGGTCGTTGTATGTAATTGTGGATAATGCGATACCTTCCCTCTGAGTAAACGCTGTGAGGATATTCGTCAGAACCCAGAGGTTACATTTTGGGAATGATCACGTACAGATGTGCATCTTCCAGTTCTGCCATTCCAGCTCATGGCCACTTATCTTGAAAGAGACACCCTCAGGTTGAATGATGTGAAGGGGCCTAAGGTCATTGCGAGGTTTGAAGTCTTTATCGTGCTGTCCACCAAGAGGAGGGTGGATACGCTCGCGTCCAGATTGAACCAATGCCTCTTCGACATTTGAGAGTGAAGGGGGAGCCGTGGAAGGAGCAGAGAGAGTCGGTCCATTTGGAGCCTTCTTGTACATCGGCGGGAAGTCTGACAGTCAATTAGACACTGTGACGTAGAAATAGACAAAGGATGCACCAATGTGAATGACTTTCTCCGTATTAGCATCAAGAACAGGAATAAAATCCTTTAAAATGTTGAGCATCTCTATCTCTCTGTCGAGCGGGGTGAACTTACCAGAGGGTGAGCGTAGATATTGTCATACTCGGAGAATTTAGCGAAAGTCAGAGCCTGTTGAACTCTGCTCTGCTGGGAGAAACGCTCGTCATAGCCGATCGACCAGCTATCACAAACTATCTGATGGGGAGCGACGCCTGCGAGAAAGTAGAAAGTAGGATCTGCATAGGGAAGAGGAAGACTCACCAGCATCTGCAGCCAATTTTTGCACTACGGGATCATTTTTTACAACTTCCTCAGCTTCAATAACTTCCTCATCGGATAATTGTGCATGCAGGACCTCAGGCAGCTTCTCCAGGGTGTCAACTTGCCATCCCAGATTACGATAGGATAGGAAGGCGTTATACGAGTTTCTGCCGGTGATTGAGGTAAATGACAGAAGACGTTAAACAACTTTATATTTTGAAAATTACCCTGTGACGATGTCTAAAAACTGCAAATGGGAAACAATTCAGATGATATCCCGTCAGTAGTTAACAAAATGCAGCGCGTACATCAGATTCTGCTTGACGAATAATAGACGTTGGCGCATCAGGTTTGGCGCCGGGGCTCGTGGGGATGCCCAGATAGGCAAGAACAATCTTCTTCGGTGGAGGAAGGAGATATAAAGTGATGAACTTGATCGCTTTGACGCTGGTATTTTCTGCAACGTATTGACGGATAGCAAGAGACGCCGCAGTAATCTACAATAACAATGGGTATGAGTGATTCTATCATAACTGTGTATGATGAATCAAAAAGGTACCTCGCCAGGAGTCAAAGGATCTAACGGATGATTGAAAGCGACAGGCGCTTTGAAATTTTTAACGGAAGATTGACCAGTGGTAGTACTAGGATTAGGAACAGGAGACATGTGGGCCTAGAGAGGGTTAGGCTGTTGTTTGGCTATTGGGCCCAAAAGCAGGTACTACTTTATACTTAACCAGCGAGGTGTCGGAGCGAGGTCACCGACAGATGGTCAAGATCATTTGAAGCAAGTTCTCCGCATCACGCAAACTGTATCAGACGATTGACATGGTCTTTCCTCCTGTTCTGTTCAATAAGTATGGGCTGTAACCATATCATGCCTGCATTGCCTGTGGGTGTCTCGAGAAAGCGTCTAGAGAAATCATTTCAATATGTACTTAGCAATTATTATTTATTAGATGATTTAGGGCCTATTTAGAACCCAGTTGGTTATATGATGATGAGGCCAGATAAAGGACGGGTAAAGGACAAACTGCCAGGTCAAGTTAATGTTGGGTTATCTCATCATGAATCGTCATGCAGACCAGTCTGCAGTCACATCAATGTCACGAGTCGCTGAATCAGAGTTTTAACTTTAGTCACTACATGTACTATGCTTGACCACGCAGTCGGCAGGTACCCCCAAGTCGGCAGGTCATAGGTCATCACAAGCACCTGACCATAAGCGAGGCAGTCATTTCAGACTCCGTTCCAGTTAGTATACTTACATCGTGACGGAGAAGAAACCATCTACGAACAGATGTCATTCAAATTAGTATGTTCAGGGCAGCAAATGAAACCATCAATTTGTACATAAGTAATACTAACCTTAAGACCAACTGGGTCTCGAATACTTCATATACCTACACTGATTAACCTTTTAGGGGCCGCGAACACTCGCAAAAGCCGGTGACACACTCCCTTTTAGTCATACACCATTATAAGTCTTTGGGAAAAGAAGCGGGAAGTGTACTCGACAAGAGATCGAACCAAGGTGCACGTTCCCTGCTCTCACCTAACCTTCATCGACTCGGAGCAAGAAATTCTCGCATGATCTCGACCTTATTAAAGTTATACATGTATTGTTGCCATGTTGGGTTCTTAATCTGAGAGCCAAATGGCTTCGTAGGGGTGAGCGGGTTGAAAGGACTCGAAATACAACAAGGAATCTGGACAGTCCAGACCACGATATCAATTCGCAGGCTTCCTTGATCGGATCGACTCCGATCAAGTGAGACCCCTCATTCAAATCTGGAAGTGTGGCGAGCTAAAAAAAAAGACTCGGCGGCTTGGGTGTCGCGCCAAATAATTGTACTTCGTTCCCTGGGTATCATTGGGCGACCATGCCGAAACTTGCCGCCAGTAACAGCATGTTTTGGTTTTGAGGTTCTGCCTGAATCCAAAAATTGCTGAAGTTCAAGTACCAAATAAGACCTTGAAGGTACGATTTTTATCCATCTGATTCTCGTACTCGTGGGACAGCACTCGCTATTGGTACTGACGATCTTCTCGATAGAAGTTCTACAAATTGTTAGAAGAAGTTGTAGAATCATTTCCCGAGTTATTTCAAACCTTGTCCATAGACTGAATCAAAGGCGACGTCGACTTCGTAGAACTGGATAACGAAAGTGATTCCCGCTAGGTTGAACCTTTGTTCCACAATTTACGTCATCGTAGTGTACGGAAGTTCCCTTGATTACTGATTACACGTTTACCTCTAGTGAAGGTTTGATATTCTTGTCACCAGCCAAATAGTCATCTTTTAAAAACCTACTATGGACCCGCTCGAAGCCTCAAAAACCTGGATAATCCTGCTCATATGTTTGCTCTTGCAACGGCCTCCTTTCTTAACCATTTGAAATCACTGTATCCTCGGAAGGGTCTGTCTCGACGTAAGATAGTCAATTTATCTCCTTTCACTGGCATGAACTTGTTACTTATGTGACAACCCCTACTTCATGTATTGCTCGCAGTTGCTAACCCTTGGTACATCGTTGCCAGCGTGACATTCTGCGCGAGTAACAGAGCTGAAGAAGTTCCTCGGCCCGGGGTCTTTCAACATGCTTTGAACGATCTTAAGGCAGATAGTGATAACATCGAGGATCACCGTCTACTTGCTCGAAAAGTTCGGGATTCCCTATTCAAGGCAGGATTGACCGCTGGATTTGCTAGGGTAGGATATGAATCTAACTTAAGACACACAGCACCGTATTTTCAAGTGCTGTGCAATTTTTATTTCAGTCAATCAATGGCCTCTCTGCCTTACATGAGGTTATGCCCAAGGAGCTTCATGACACAGAAACCATGCGGTGAGTCCCTCTTAACTCAGTTGTCCAAGAATACTTGATACCAGTCATTTTGGCAAGGCGTGTTGAAAGGTGAACTCTGAATGTATACCTATAGGTAAGCACAGATGTATCAGCCCTCAGTCTTTGCATACAATTGACTCGATTCGGTACCTATAGGTAAGCACAGATGTATCAGTCTAAAGGTACCATAAGTAAAGTGTTCGTAGTGCGTGTAAAGTAACGAGCTCACCCTCAGTCTTTGCGTACAATTGACTGAGGGTGTTGTGCAAATGTCCGAGGTATATATATGTATTCCATTTTCTTTGTTCTTTGTCTGGTGCCTTGACCCTGGTTCAGGCCCAAGTGTCGTTCCGCTCCCCTGACGTTGTCACGCTCGCGGTGCCTCCCAATACCGGATCGCAACACTCCTCCTCACCGCGAGTGTCCAGCTGAGCCAACTCCTCCTCGCATGGAATCCTGCATTCCCAGAAGGGTCCGCAACTTGGAGAATTGCGGGGTAGGTAGCACCTTGGTGAAGATATCAGCAACGTTGTCCTTGGTGTTAATATATCGTATCGTGATCTCTTTTGAGGCAACACATTCCCATAAGAAATGGTACTTAATGTCAACGTGCTTTACACGCTGATGTAGCATAGGGTCTTCAGACAGGTTGATAGCAGAGTTGTTGTCGCGAAGTAGTGTTGTGGCCTCGTCCTGTGTGTGTCCTATTGCCGTCATCAAGGAGCGCAACCAAATACATTCCTGGGCAGCCTCAAAGGCTGCCATGTATTCCGCCTCGCATGATGATGCTGCAACTGTCCGTTGTTTCCGTGTTGCCCACAATATGACGCCGCCACCTAGGGTCCATGCGTATCCCCCCACACTCCTCCTTGTGTCAAGGCAATTTGCCCAGTCTGAATCAGTGAAGCCCAGGAGCGATACAGATTCTGTGCCTCTGAGACCAAGAGT
>JABAJX010000197.1:0-14404 GCA_018221735.1 Termitomyces sp. K1Aa
AAGATGATGGAAACTCACCCATAGTTGAACACAATCGGCACGCTGACGTCAAGCCCACCCACCTCGCGCCACTCAACATCCAACCGTATACCGCCTGTCCTTGCTGGACGAAGACCACAGCCTTCCTCGATGACAAGCGAGAGAACATCTTCAATTGTAGGCTTGCGCACAGCGCGTACCTCAGGCGGAGCGAGTTCGGGGCACATCTTGAAGGCTCGTGCAAGAATGTCGCGTGTCGTTTTCGCTCGAGGGCGAGGGTACCAATCGTCAAAGCCTTTCGTTCCACCCAGAATCACCTGAACACATCGTGAACAACGCAATAATCTTTGGTAGGACTGCGACTTACTTCTCCACTTGCTCGGGGGATGATATATGTCCAGTTATCAGAATCTCCGATTGTCCTACCAAAGTCGATCCATGGGGCCCGAATAAGAACAGTTTGCCCACGAATTGGATAGACGTTTTTGTCTTCCACACCACCAAGGAAACGCGTTCCAAGACCAGTGCACACGACTACTGCATCAGGAGGTGTAGGATTAGAGGCACCGGTGAAGACACCTGCACCTCCTTCGAGGACCTGGTTGATGTGCTGCACAGATGCACGTATTATTTCTCCCCCGGCTTTGGTCAAACGACGTGCCAAGTAGAGTAGATAGTTCGGGGTGTCAATAGTGACGGTATTGAATGAAACCCCTACATTTTTGTTAAAAGGAAGCGTTGCTGCGTCGTGGATCTCATACTATGACCACATTACCCAGTTACTAAAGGATATCGTTAACACGATATGGTCGGGGAAAAACGTACATCTGGCATGCGGTCTAAAGGGGCAAGTAACTTCAAGTCGGAGTAATATTCCGTCTGTCTAAGACGCCTGAAATATTGCGCCGTGTCTGTACCAGGGGCTGAGAGCTCCCACATTACTTTGAAGGTCGCGAGATCCATCCCTATCTACTGATTAGCTATCGAACACATACAAATTGAATTGAAGCAATACTCTGCTGCTTGGGATCTTCGGTGACGTTCAGAACGTGGTGAGCACCCTGTTTATCCTTGCCGTGAATACTCAGTGAAATATGTTGATAAAGCGGGATCTTACAGCCCAATGACTGGTATACTTGGCCGTTTTATGGTCCGTAGGCAACACCTCAGCCAAAATTGACACGTTATACTTTCCAGTTTCTTGAATTTTGACTGCAGTGGTTAAACCTACCACACCTGATAAACTCCCCTTAGTATGATTAAAGACTAAGCCTACGTTCGAGCAAATGACGAGACTTACCAGCGCCCAGCACCATGACATTCTTTTTCTGGTTTTCTGAGGTCATTGTGCGGTACTATATGTCAGGAGATTTGAGCTCGGAATGGGATAAGACTCAGAATCTTGGAGTTAAGAGGCTGAGAGAGGCTGAGAGACTAACAATCTAACCGAGCCGCAATTTGATCCAGGAACGGATCAGTTGTGGACCCTGTACCGGGATCTACGGGCCGGTGGAAATTCGGGAGGGGCCGTTGCTGGTCAAGGTTTATGGTTGACGACGGTGACGAAGAGTAACGACAACAATCTCATCAATTTGACGACCTGCGAACGTCGACTACACCCTCAGAATACTCAGAAGGGAATGGGACCTCTACTTCTCTGCACTTGAACAAATTGGTCTAACGGCAATACATACAATTGATCTCTCACAATGGATCCAATATCTATTGCGTGGGTTTTTGAAAGCTAGGACTTGTGGAAAGAGCTTATGAGTCACTCTTCTTATCAGAATGATCTCAGACTTCTTCCATCCTGATGTTGGCGGCGTCGAGAACCATATTTACATGTTGAGCGCGACATTGATAGAGAGAGGCCATAAAGTACGTGTTGTTCACTAGCTTTTGGCAGGATCAGCGTATAAAGGTTCAAAAGGTCATTGTCATAACACACAGTCACGCTCCTGACCGTGTTGGTGTCCGCTGGCTGCTCCCGTCGCTGAAGGTTTATTATCTTCCATTTCTTCCAATAGCGTCATCAGCTACTCTTCCGAACTTTTTCACTTCTTTGCCATACCTTCGAACCATTCTGCTGAGAGAGCATATCCACCTCATCCACGCCCATGCCAGCCTTTCGTCCATAGGCCATGAAGGAATCCTGCACTCTCACTTGATGGGGATTCGTACCGTCTTCACCGACCATAGTCTGTTTGGTTTTGAAGATGCCGCAAGTATCTTGACGAATAAGCTCCTTGTTGGGACACTCAAGAATGTAGACGCAGTGATCTGTGTCTCTCACACAGGGTGGGTGTTCAACATACTTACCACCAACCATTCCTTTTGACCACTGAGCCATTAGACGTGAAAACACCGTTCTACGCGGTGAGCTTTTCGAACCGGACCCTCAAGATTCTTCCAAGCTTGTTGTACGACCAAATGTCTACGTCATCCCCAACGCTCTCATCGCAGACGAATTCAAGCCAGGTCCACCGAGACCCACCGATATAGGTAAGGTCTGTAACCGAACTACTTCAGTCCTTCTGATAATTGCAAATAGTCACAATCGTTGTGTTGTCTCGTTTGGCTTACCGCAAGGGCATTGATCTGCTTGTTGCAACTGCGCCTAGAATATGCGCAGCATTCCCCAACGTCCGTTTTGTAGTCGGTAAAAGTTTATTTATCTCCGTTGAGACCATTAAAAATAACTAATAACCAAAGGCGGCGATGGCCCCAAGCTCATCGATCTCCTACAGATGCGGGAGAAACATCTGCTCCAAGACCGTATAGAGCTCCTTGGGCCTGTTAGACATAGGAACGTGCGATCCGTATGTCTTGCACTTAATCATCTGTACAATGATTTCACGGAGTTGGATTACTAGGTACTACATCAAGGAGCGATATTTATGAACACTTCTCTCACAGAATCTTTCGGCATCGCCATTCTCGAAGCGGCGTGTGCCGGCCTGTACGTTGTCTCTACACGTGTCGGAGGTGTTCCCGAGATACTTCCCCAAGACATGATCAGTTTCGCAGAGCCCGAAGAGGACGGTGCGTTTTTTCATCTTTCGAGTGCTGAAATGTGGGCCCACTGGTTACTGGATTCCAGATGTGTTTCGCGCCATGTCTGAAGCCATCGGCATCATTACAGCGGGGAAACATGACCCAAAAACGGCGCATGAGCGCGTGAAGAATTTTTATAACTGGGGAGATGTTGCGGCACGAACCGAAAAGGTTTACGATGCAGTCATCAAATCCCCACAGATGGAATTGTGGGAGCGCATGCAGCGGTAGAGATCTGCTTGTAATCTATGTAATTTAATTGTGCTAAACTCTATCCTGTAGGACTATGCAACTCGGACCTTTTGCAGGCCCAATATACACTATGATTTTGATCGTTGACTGCCTTTTCTTTCTCTTTCTCGAGTGGTGGATTCCGCGTGAAGATCTAGATTATGTCAGAGTCCACTGGAATCCTAAAAAATTCAAAGAGGTGCCTTCATATTCCCTTCCAATACGAGCAATATCTTAGACTGATCTGCATCCATCAGCTTGCAAAAAAAAAGAGAGATAGGACTGCTGAAGTTGTTTCCCTAAGCTTCCTGACGTGATCAACCGCTCGCCATCACAGGCGAACTTGTGGTCCACATGCTTGCTCACCGCGGAAATTGCCTCCTTCCGATGGGCGCCAATATTTTAAAACTCTTGTCGTAATGCCAAAGCGACTTATCAAGAAGCCCTAGGGAGTTGTCTATGACCGAGATCATGATTTGAAGCTGAGATTCGATTTCGATACCGTAAAGACATAAAAATACATGTACGACGACGGATAGTAAGAGCTTTTGGGTATTTGAAATACAGCAGTCGACTAGGACAAAGTAGATATATAGATACATGAGTCGCGACAGCATAAGTCGGCACGTATAATTTATCTAGAACAGAATAAACTGGGGTATAAGGGGTTATAAATACCCTTCGTCGACAAAGTCATCCTCCTCTTCGTTGGGGTTGTAGCCATATTCAGCAAGACGTGTCGTGAAGGGAGTTGTCATCTTTCTGTATTCAACGGGTGCCTGATAATTTTGGTGGCTACTTGTCGGTGAGCCATCAGCGGCGTTGGAAGCGTAGAGCACATGTTCTAGAAGTATTGGATTGATTCTGGGCGCGTCAGAAGTGAGTACCCTCACATTTTCGGTGAAGCGAAGAAGGCACTCACGCTTGTGGGTTCACAACACTTCCATAATGGGGCCCTTGAACTTCAAACAACTCGACATCGGCGACCCCTGCATCCCGTATCTGATCTTCCAGATCCTCGGCATACTGAACCGGGTACGCTACATCGTCCTCGCAGTGGATCAACCGAACGGAACACTGGATCTGCCGGGGGATCGGTTATACATTGTAGCTAAGCGAGACAATCATCACAAAGTTCTAACCTTGGCAAGGGCTTCACGAGACTGCGGTCTGCGTTTTAAGAACCATCCTACTGTTGCGTGATATGAGTCCTTTAAGCCTTGTGGTGACCCGGCGCGAGTTTTGGCTGCTGTAATAAGAGAATTTTTGGAGAGCCTATGTACATAAGATGACATGGATATGTTGGTAATGACGCGATCAGAAGCGCGACGTACGCATCGGAAAGGCTGCTCCGCTGATTGTTGAAGCAAAGTTGTTGAATCCCAAGAGTGAGGTCCTCCAATGTGGCATTGTCACCGCCAGCTGGTTCGCGGCCATCGTGGTTAAAAGCCTCAACCCAAAGATTAAAGACCTCTAGGCGACCAGCCGCGATATCTTCAAGCTGAAATCCATATCATATAAGCATCGGAGTGGAGAACACTGACATCATCGAACATACCTCTGTTGGAGGGAGTGGTGAGCAAAGTGTGAGCGAACGCACACATTCTGGGTGTGACGTCGCGAGTTCGAGACCCACGCAGCAACCCATGGCCAAGCCAAATATGTGCACAGGTGGAAGATGAAGTTCTTTCTGGAAACGCAAAAGGATAAGCCTGAATTAATCCACCGGCGCGGCGACCGACAGACCGCTAGATGAAAAAATCATGAGGCCAAGTCACTCACGAGGAAGCGGTAGATGTCGTCCGCTGAGTCAGCGGGACAATATTCCTCTTGCATTATGTGGCCTTTGGTGAAGCCGTACCCTCGCATGTCGACGCCGATAAGATTGAATTGGTTCCTAAGTAGCGGATCACAGAATTGGGCTGTCAAATTTTTAATCTCATTGTTGCGCACAGAGGATGAGAAGGTCGTACATTCAAATGCTTCGTGACCAGAATAGCCAGAGTGAAGGAACAAGATACATTGCAGTTGCGGTACGATGGAAGGGCTGGAGGGATTCGTAGGTGTCGCAATCGAATAATGTACCTCGAGAGGGCCAGTAGGTGTGTCGAAGTGTACGAACGGCATTGCAACGCAAACGAGATGGCGGTATACAATGGAGCGCTCAGAGGTGTATTATATGGGAAGAACGAGCCGTGGTGCAGCCGGGGTGAGAATATCGCGCCTTTTAGGGAGCGTGACAGTTCCGAGTTTGGACGATCCAGAGAAGTGGATGGGTATGATGACTCCGGGGCTGTGAGAACACTCGGAACCGCCGTAGTTACTGATTGACAGCAACATAATGCAGCCATCCTGCGCGCATAAGTACTAAGTATCCTGACTAGAACAAAGAGTTCTCGACCTGGAAGCCAAGATTGAGCCAAGGGGATATTATCAAAAAGTTTTAACCTGGGTACAGTCAAAGTCCATTGACCAATATGTAAGTACAGATTAGTCGTCGGAAAGATGAATAGTCACCGCGAGGTAAAGAGGGAAACCCTTAAGCTCAAACTGAACAGCTGGCACATGCCAGTGTCCTGATCCATCAGAACTGTCCAAACGACGCGACTGGGACATTTGTATTGGTTGTCTGGTAACAAAATGTTTTGTCGGGGTCCAGAAACGGTTTCAGGCGCTCATACAGAGCAAACTGGCTATGGCTAGTAGATGGTAGGAGTCTCAGTCCGTAGGACACAGCCAAGTTCCCAAAGCATGTGACGCAATCGGGACAACTTCCGCGGTCTCTGGCTCGTATACATTCTGTTTAGTTTCCAATATACAAGCATCAGTGGTGTATCGGTAACATTGGGTCTTCCCAATTTTTAATTAAAATGGCCTAGCACCGGGTTCGACTCCCGGCTGATGCACTCTTTTTGGTATAATCAAGATTCTGTTTGACCAAATTCCTTCATTGTTATCTTCTCATTCTAGTTCTCTCATCTGGAACAACAGCTGTTGGTTCTCCATATTCATATTCTTTTTTGACTGTTTCCACTGTTGCGCCACACTTACTAGTAACAGTGTTAGAATGAGAAAACATTAGGCCAAACAAAGCTACAAAAAACAAATATTATTTCGTAACTATCAATATGCATCGTGTTCTTGTGAAGCACTTACTATTCATAACTTTGGCCGCCTTCTGATGTGGATTCTGTGTTCTGAATTCCCATCCCAAATCTTTCCGCAGTACTTATGAACCATCAGTCTGTTAAGCTTCTACCGTTCAAGTTCTGCGGCTATTCCAGAATACAACCATCGAATGCATATACTTCTTCAGATTCTGATGTAACACTCATCTATGTTTGTAGTAAATTAGACAGAGACACATATTTAGACAATTTGGCTGTGATTTATCGCTGTGATGTGATCATCATTTACGGAAGTTGGGAACGACCGACTCACTTGAACTTGAAGTTACGGCAGAAGTTTTATAAAAGGTGAAAGGGGTCGAAACATATAAAGTAGGCACAAAAGGCACCAACGATGCGGGACATGGCAGCATTCCCTTGCATCAACCATGCAGTAAGGTACGTAGAACAAATGATCAGGTTTCTCGACAAGTTCAATGATTCAGGAAGCCAGTGACCACTTTTGGCGTGATCGTTGTAAAAGTGATATTCTTCAACGTGGTCTAGACTTCATGCGACTTATCAAATCAACAGAATTGTATTTCAGACGCGTGTGCTATCACCGGTGTTCTTGCCAGTGATTTGACTGCCCCGGGGGGTAGGTTTGTTGGTCATGATCGTTTGAATATTTGTTGTTTAATGATTGAGCACCTCTGAAATTCCAAAGATGGACATAAGTGCATGTGCTCGAGGGTGATTCGCTGTACTATGTAGAACGGCGAACTTGAAAAACCGTGAAACGTCAGGGGTGTCAATTCAGAACAAAAGGAAGAGAGAAGATTTCATCTTCTCTCCTTGGCAGTAAAACATAGTAGCATTCTCTCACATATCTCGAAGAAGTTCATACAATAGGGTGTGTAAAACGAATGATCATTGTGGGCCAACTTCCAACCCACTTCTCAAAAATGATAAATCACTGACCATTTTCGGCAGGCAATATTTATTCAACCATAGACCAAGACTGTGGCTTGTCAAAGGCTCGAACTCCAGATACATGTGGTCTTCGGTGATCGGCCGTCCCGGTGGCAGTTCAAATCTATTGGTCTGTTCATGATCTAAGTTCAAAATTGTTGCTTATTAGCACAAGCGCCGCATCTGAGCGTCTCTGGATCCAAAGATGGACAAAGTCCATGTGCTCGAAGCTAATTCGCTGTAGAACCGCCGGCGGGCTTGAAAAACCGTGAAACATCAGGGGTACATCTACCAAAGTCAATTCAGAAACAAAATAGAGAAAAAAAGATTTCATCATTCCTACTTGGCAATAAAACAATGGTCACATTCTCCCACATCGAAATTGCGTATACAAAGTTGAGTATACAACAAGGTGCGTAGAACAATTCAATTGATTACTGAGACAACTTCACAATATTGGAAGTCAACTGTTGTTGGCAGGTAGCATTTAGCATGACATAGGTCGAATCCAGACAGATGTATCCGTGGCTCTTCGGTCATGATTGACCGCTCCTGGAATGTCCATTGGCTATCACTTACTACAAGGGATCTGAGTGCCTCCGAGTTCAAAGAAGCACAAAGTCTATGTGGTCAAAGGTGATTCGTTGTAGAGCGGCGGACTTGCGAGGCCATGAAACGACAGGGGCACATCTACCAAGTCAATTCAGAACAAAGGAAGGGGAAAAATATTTCAAAACGAACCGTCAAGTCTACTATTCACCGCATTCCCTCATGTGAACTAGTACACAATAAGGTACGTAGAACAAATGATCAGGGTTTCATTAATTGGAAGCCAACCATCCTGTACATGTAGGCAAGAGTCGGCGGTATCCCGCACGACTCACACTACAGCCTGTCAAAAGACTTGAAACCCCGGACGCATGCGTCATGCTCCTCTTGGTTGCCACAGAAGCGCCACCAGGTACGCAACCACAAGCATCTGCACGAGACGAGACACTGGCACTGGCACGAAGCCATCTGACTCAGGAACCAGCGCTTGTTTCCACTACGACTCGGACGCAGGGTAGCGCCTATCAACTAAGAAAACAAAACATATACATAGCTATAGCTGTGCTTGGAGAAGGATTGTTGTCGAGAGATTCTATAGCAGTGATTGCGTCATGATAATCGCGATCTGCGAAGGTTAAACGCTAAACCGGCCGTGTTTCCCGGGATTGGAGCACTCTTCCTCCTGTGTCGGGCACGAAGGATCGACCGAAGGATTCATGATACTGTCGATGGCAGGCGATGCTACGACACCCTGAGAGGTTTCAAGAAGCGAGGGTTTACAACGAATCATAGAGGACTTACGTAGTCCCAAAGGCCCACCATTCCCAAATGAAATGAAGGAAGAATGTAAAGTCGATCGCAAGCGCCATCACCTGTTCAAGTTCACGCGCAAGGAAACTTTACAGACGCATCCAGCAAATGAGGCAATTTTGTTCATAGCAGAAGCTAACGTCAATAGCCCAAATTCACCTAAATTAGCCAACACATATCAGCAAGTACTCAGTACTCATCACCCCTTTGCTTCTCGTCACTCAATCACTCTTATCATCCTCCCCCTCCTCCTTCACCTTCTCCACCTTCCCACCTCCATTCTTCGCAAGCCTTTTCGCGCGCGCAAAGATCCCGACTTCCTTATCACGGATAAAATTGACGATGACCATCGCCCACGACGGGTGCGCGGGGAGGACGTCATAAAATTCCGGTGCAAGCGCACGGAGCGCGGGGAGACGTGTCCAGGGTATAGAGGGGAAATCATGGTGTTCATTGTGGTATCCCACCTGGAATCCAAGAACGCAAACAATCGTTAGTCAGCGGGGATGTGCAAGGGATGAAAGAATATATATATGCTCACGTTGTAAGCAAGGAGATTAAGTGGGCCGTAATAGCTGAAGGTCTCCTGGTCCATGCCGTCCCACAAGTAATGCTCAGCAATAAAGTGGCCTGCGCATGGGTGGAGGCTCCCTGCGAAGAAGCTGCTCAGGAGGAGGTATATAAGCGGGCGCACGCCAAAGGTGCGAACGAGGATATAGTCGAAGACCAGCTCGACGAGGACGTTGAGGATGTGCCATTTTGTGAGGCGTTGCGCGCGGACGAAGCCGGGGCGGAGGGCGTAGAAGAAGATCTGGAATGTTCTAGGTTTGCGTTCAGTTCATTACACGGGAGGAAGGAGGGTAAGGAGGAAGACGTACGCGAAAAATACTTTTCCGAGGACATTGTTGAGGCAGAGAAGCTCGAGACGCGTGGGGAGATCGGTGTCGATGCCGTCCTGGCCCATGAACTTGTGGTGTTCTATGTGGTAGCCCTTGAACGCGGCAGAGTAGGGTATACCGATGGGGAGATTAGCAAAGATGGCGAGGAGACGATTGGGCGTTATGCCTGGGAACGCAAGGTTGTGTGTAATCTCGTGAATTGCGAGGAAGAGATTGTGGTTCGCGGTGCCGCCTATGGCGTACGCACAGAAAATAAAGAGGCCTGAGAGGGGATGGGTATGACGGAGGAGAATGGCTGTAAAGAGTTGGAGAAGGACTACAAAAAGGACAACATATTTTGTGAGAGGTTCGTAGCCCATGAGTTTTGTGACCTGAGAACATACATTAGCGGTCGTCTCGACGCCAGAGAGAACAAAACAAACCTCAGGATGGGCCTTCATTATAGCCATACGGCGTGTACGGTGTGGTTCCTCTGTCATGAGCCATAGAAAGTCGGAGGGGTCCTGTGGAGGACCAGGATACACGCTGGCATCTGCCTCGCCCTGGGCGAACGTGCGACGCGGCGACCGTTTCCCCTCAGTCAGAGAGTCTGCGCCCCCAAACAGACTAAAATCTGCGGCGTAGTGGTTAGCATGAATGCAATAAGAACCATATAAGCAATCGACTTGCTTATTGACATTGGGGTGCAACGAACAGAATTCCATAAAGCAAGTAAATTCAATTTAGTGGACATTCCGCAGATTTGATGGTTACATAAGAAAATACGTCTGGACCATCTGCAGAGCATTTATTCGCACAAATTCCAAGTTTTTCGCATTTTCGATACTTTTCAAGCTCACAGAGACGTTTCTCGAGTGATGGAGTGAAAAGAGCGAACGATTCCCAGCAAAAATGGAATTTTGTCCGTCGCGTCAAGGTCACGTGCCGAAATAAATGGCCTGATGTCAAGTCGGACCACTTGTAATGGATTCGGTGGAAATCGAAATAGCCTCTTGTCTTCTGCCGCCGTCATCTCTGCGTCCACCATGACCTTCTCTTCGCCGTCCCCGCCGTCGTCCAGCACAGGCTCGCAGTCGCCACATCTCATGGCCTCAGACCTCGCTCTCGACCCTGCTGACCCTCTCAATTTCCTTCTCAACCCTTCTCCAATGGACGAATCGGGGACAGCGGACTTCAACAACCAGACCTCGTCCATGTGGCCAGAGACTGACTTTAACGCTCAGATGAAGCCATACGGCTCAATGGACTTCACTGATCTTTCTTCACTGTCCATGGACATGGACTATCTAAATGCAATCGCTGTCGAACCCAGTGTATTGCAGTTCAACAACAATTTCAACCCTCATTATGGATTTGACCCCCATACGACGTCTTATATCGACGAGTTCTCCCCGGCGCAGTTTCCCTTTACATTTCAGGTTCAACATGACCCAAGTTCACCTTCGGACTCTTCATCGATGCAGTCATCGTCGAGTTCAAGTGGACGCAGATTGAGCATCTCGTCTTCGGTTTCTTCGTCTTGTGTACCGTTGTCACCTGCCCCAGAGCTTCTGTCTAGCCCGGTCGCCCTACAAATCCTGCCAAATCAGCCCCCTCCGGTTGAACAAGCACCCAACCTCACCAATCCTCCCGTCTCTGACCCAGCAGCCCTCATAGCAGACCGAGTACGCCAATCAGCCGGTGTAATGCTAGCTCTCCCTATGTCAGCTCAACTTCAGCCGTTTGAAAACCAGCAACTCGAAAATACAGGTAGACAACTTCAATTACCATTGTTCATCAAAAACTAACTATCTGTCATCTCTAGTTCCCATTAACTCGAATGTCATGTCAAAGCTTCCTATTCCCCGTCTCCCACGGCATGTTTCCCAATCTATACACTCCAACTCTACCACCACGTCCGCTGCCTCAACCCCACCTCCCACCACACCCTCTCCGATGCCGACAAGAGTAGCTACACCCAGCCCCCTTTCAGCACCACAACCTCGGCCCAAGACAAGTCATACCACCATCGAGCGACGATACCGCACAAACCTCAATGCTCGTATCCAGAGCCTGCGGATGGCCGTCCCTGCGCTCCGCGTCGTCGACGATCGCGACGGCAACAAGAAGCGCGCACCGAACAAGGTGCTTGTCTCTAGTGATCCACTCAGGTCATACACCGGCGAAGATGTGGTTGACGAGCGTGGGTTCGTCGATGGTGTCAAGGTTGCACGCAAGTGCAGCAAGGCAAATGTACTCGGTAAAGCTGTGGAGTACATCCGCGTGCTAAAGAAGCGCGAAGCGCGGTTGAAGAATGAGCAGGCGGGGCTGAAAAGTCTCATTTCGGGACTTGTAGGTGGTCCTGCATTGTTAAGAGAATGGGAGCGGGAGTGGAAGGAGATGTTTGGTGGGGAGGAGAAAGACGAGGTTGAGGGTGAGGTTGAGGGTGAAGCGGACGATGATGATTCGGATGAGGACGGTGACGATGATGAGGAAGGAGGGAGGAAGAGGAAGAGAGGGAAGACCTCTCCTTCCTCCTCTGCATCGGCGGGAACACCCCCGGTGAAGGTTGAGAAGAAGGAAAAGAAAGTCGTGGTGGGCCCGGATGGGACGGTCCCTGAAAAGCGCAAGCGCGGGCGCCCAAGGAAAGTCGTGCCTCCCCCCGTCCCGCCACCCGTGGTTCCGACGGAGCAGGTACAACAGGTCCAGGGCGCACAACAATACCTCCTCGCGACGTTTGCCCTATTCTCTTTCTTCAACTCCCCGCTCACCTCGTTCTCTTCGCCTTCGTCACCCACACATGTCCATACGGGGACCGTCCTCAACGCATCTAGTATACCCCTCGCTACCGACACTGCAGGCGGCTGGGGTCTATCGTACTTCCTACAGATCTTCCACCTCTTCGTCTCCGTCGTCGTGCTAATAAGCTGCGTCTCAAACTGGGTCGGCATCAAAATTGGTCCTGTCGTTTTCGGCAAATCTCGTCCTTCGTCAATATTCACCGCCCTCAAGGACATAACGCAAAAGGATAACGAGAACCGAACGCCAGGGGACTGGGTACGTCTTGGCGAGTCGTATGTATTCTCATGTACGTTCTCTTCTCTTCTCCTTGTTCTCTCAGACTAAATTTACTCTATCAATATAGCACCCAACGCACCCTCTGTCCCCCTCCTCTCCCGCCTTCAAGCATACTACCACATATCCTCCTGGGCCAGCGCAGGCGTCTCGGACCTCTGCACCGCCGCCCTCGCCCTCTACGGCAGCAACACTCCTCTCGGCAGTCTCGCGCGTGCCAAAGCTCGTTCAGTCTGGAACAAACATTCAGGATCAACACTATACGAGCGCCTAGTGCTCGAAGAAATGAATGTGGATCAAGCTGCTGCGCGCCTTGTTGCATCTACTACTACCCACACCACTGATCACAATCACAATGAAGACGACGAACCCCGGACACCTATGCGTGTGTTAGCTGCTCTGCTCCTGCGCGAGCGCGTTCGTGGGCATTTGGGGCTTTTGTTCGCTGGCGATGTGCGTGCGGAGGACGATGTAGACATTGACAGTGAGGCGAGGGAGAAGGAGTTTGTAGAGATGAGACGGACTATCGAAGCTGCGAAGGAACTCGGGGGGTCCGTTGGTGATCTCGGGAGAAGGCTCGAGAGGCTGTGGAAGGTGCCTCGAGGGGAGCTTACGCTCGCGAAGTTGAATGAGGATGAAGATGAGGAGGATGGGGATGAGGTAGAGATGTTGGTGGATGCGGTTGTGCTGTACCGCAGGGTGTTTGGAGCTGCTGGTGTCACTGCTGGTGTGTGTGAGCAGGGAGATGGGAACAATACCCCCGCGTCGGTGCTTATGAGCCCGCCGCCGAGTCCTGGGAGGAAGGATAAAGACTGTAGGGATAGGGATATGGATGTAGGGAGATTGAGGAGGGCATTGGGGAGTAGATTGTTCGAGGAGAGTGAAGTGCTCGAAGATGCGAGGGATAGAGTGGTGGATATGGTTGTTGAGCTTGAGAGACGGAATGTGGGTTTGCATTGAGACTGCAGCTGTCGTTTCGCTTTTGTAAGTTTATATAATTTTACTTCGTTGAGTTTTCTTATTAGTATATTCGTTGTGTTGTACCTAAAATGTACTTGCGACACTTCTCAATTTATGACTTCAGATCTGGTTGCAAAAAGAGAGTATGTAGCACAGTGAGTCTCGGTAGTCAAGACCTAATTTTTCTGATTTGAAACAGTCCCACTCCTTGAATACGCCACAAGATCGAGTGTGCTTCACAAACTTGCCATCACTTTCGTTACTAAAGCTAAGTAGTCTCTGAGGCCTCCCAGGAACGACGACGATTGCATTTCCCGGGCTGTTACTACTACCGCCACGCAGCAGGAGGAGCGTGCCCGTCTATTGTGGAACGTGATACCATCACGCGTTGTTGTTCTGGATTCAGCGGGCTACTTCGGACTTTCATCGACCACCTGAAAGTCAAATTGCTGTTGAGAACCTGTTCTGCTCTCTTCCTGACTTCTCGGTGTCGTTAGAAGACACGTACTACTGTGCGGGGTCGAAGGTTGACGAAGGAAGGTATCTGGTTGTGATCACATCTAGTTAACGTTTGGCCAAAATAACTGAGGAATTGAGTCCTCCTAAGGTGTCAAATTCTATCTGCCGCCATCATTAAGGACTATAATTTTCATTGAATTCCATTGTACTTAATTGTCCAAAGATGACTCGATCTACAACTATGACATGTTTCATGTTGACTTTGGATATTCGGACGGGACTAAGGTCTCGAGCAACTCATTTAGTTTTTCGTGCTCTTTCGAGATCTCC
>JABAJX010000198.1:0-12131 GCA_018221735.1 Termitomyces sp. K1Aa
AATTCGAAAAAAATCAAGGAATGATAAGCTAAATAAGTTCTTTATGAGCCAGTTGCCTCAAGCAAAGGTGCTGTTAGTCCATACCTGGGATGATAGAAGGTTGTGAGCTGGATGAAAGAGGTTTGGGAGCTGCGATCATCAAATTTGATGGGATCACAAGTATAGATCTCATGAAGTACCGTCCACGGGAGCTCGAGGCTTTGGTTGTAGTGAGCCAGGAAGGTGATTACACTGAAGTCATGTGTGGAGATTGATGCTGACATAGTAAAAACATGTAAATGATGAGCAAGAACTTAACCTTACCAAAAACCGTATATACGGCCCGTCATTACACCCACTATACGGTTTGATACCGGCAAAAACCGTCCCGTAATCTTGACTAACCAGATTGGATAGGGGACAGTAACGGCACCCGTAATACGGGACCCGTATACCGTACTAGATGGCATACGGTTGGCAGCCCTAATAATGTTCAGACAGATGAAGAGCTTCAAGTATTAATGGGGCAGCTTAATGATCTAAGGTAGGATGTATCATCAAGTCCCTCTATCATAATTCACTCGAACTGATGCCATACTTTGTCAGGCGCGATCGAGATGAGGAACTTCGAGGTGTCCAGCTGAAAGAACCACCAATTCTCAATCCCAAGGGGCGCCCTCGCAGCCAGCATCTGATGGGTGTGAGAGAGGGGCGACCACAGGGTGGTGGAGGTCAATACGTGGTTATGAAGCGCAATGGCACAGGCTGCACAGCATCCAACCGAGCATGTATCAACCGAGCATGTAGAGAATGTCGGGAGCAAGGGCACGACCGTCGAAACTGTCCCAAGCTTCGCTCGTACTAAATCTTCATTGGTATAAACACGGAATTGAGTAATTACTCTAGTATTTGAACAATGATATCAAGTCTTCTGTACAACTTGTCTATTGGACCTTGGTCTTCACCGGCAACTCAATGTGTGACCTGGGTATATAAAAGTGTTTTCAGTTGCATTTCAAATAAATTAGAATTTACGTAGTACATATAGTCCTTCAGAACCTGAACAGTCCCCCTTTCTTCTTTTTCTTGTCGTCTTTACCTGATTGGGTAGTAGCTGTCGAGTTGACAGACGAAGTAAAGGAATTTGATGGAGACATCTTCGGCGCCTCCAGACGTTCTCGTTCACGAGGTGTGGGGCGCGATGATACTGGCGCAGCCCGTTGCGGAGGTGGCGCATCTTTGGTATAATATTTCTCGTCGTAGTATTCCTGAAAAGTTCTTGTACCCTGCCTCTCACGAATACCATTAGGCAAAGCCTTCGAGCCAACACCACCGAGTTCTAGTGCCGTTAGGTCGTCGACAAGTTGTCGCGGCGTGATCGTATGTGTCGAGCCTGGAGTAAGCAGGAAAGTCTTGTCAAAAACTGTAGAAGACGTAAAAATCTAACATGCGCACCAAGATAAATATCCCTGTTCAATGCTCTTGAGAGCTGGTAGCATTCCCTTAGTTCCGAGAATGTAGCTCCGCCAGCAATGAATACTATAATCCGTCCTCGTATTTCTACTTGTGATGCCCCCGGTTTTTGCGCTCTATGCCACGATGGCTTCTGACTACGGAGAGATGTTTGTTGTGGAGGAGGAGACCGCAGATTCAAAGGTATTGGCGCAGCTGAAGGAGCTTCCTTAACGTAAGGGAACAAAGAGTTATCTAGCTTTCCAGTTACGTGTTCCTGTGATATCAACTGGTCAGCCTCACCCACTTTGGGCATGAAATACGCACACCTCAAGAACTGCCTTCAACACAGGCTTATAGCGAGATAACTCGTATTCCTCTTCAGTGATTGATTTTTGCTTGATCTTCTTCCTACTGTCCCGGTCGGCAGCGGTCTAGGACGTTGATTTAATAGGTGACCTTACTTTCAATGAACAGTAGCTTACTCTGTTTATTCGAACACCCATGTGGACAAGTGCATTCACGGCATCCTGTTCTGCCAATGTCAATCGTGCGTGTTGGTAGAGTCTCCTACGGTCCTCCTCAGGAACGCCGTCACGATGTTGGATATATAAAGCAACGATGCGAACTTTGTTCATATTCCTAGATGGGGTGTCAGAAGTCATCTCGCAGAACTCTGTGGGACACACGAACACGACCTCTCGACTATCAAGAAGGGGCACCATCTCCTCCACAAGATGCTTTGGCGTCTTTCCTTCTGCAGTCACACCAGTTGCACAACACTGAATAGGCAAATCATTTGAAAGGTAAATGCTAGAACTATGAGAGGGACGCACCTGCTCAACATTTGCCACAAGAGGTAACTTGTTGCGCTCAAACATCGCCATACATTCCTGGGCCATATTCAAATGGAGAGAAAACTGAATAGTAGCATTAGTATATGATCATTCAGTAAGAAATACGAGGTTCTCACCTTTTCCCGTTGCTCTTGATATTGTGGCAGATTTGCAAGCATCTCTTTCATGTCATTCAAATCTGCGGCACCTTCGCTGCACGGCATGGCTTGATAAAAGTCACTCAGAAAGGAAGCTCAACGTACCCTTTGAATACGGCGTTATCTTGCAAGAATTTATTAAAGTCTTCCATTAGTTTATCAATTGCTTCTCTCATATGCATATGTCGAATTTCTGTCCAAACTGTATCTGAATCGGATAATGTTGCAGTCTTATCTTCGTACGCTCCTACAGAAGATTCGAATTTATACCTATTGTGATGGTCAAAGGTAGACTAGGCAAAAAGTTTACATCGCGACGAACGTATATTTGGTCCCGTCCTCTATCGGGAGAAGATCATTAACCATGGCCTGATATGTAAATTCGTGAAGGAAAGGGGCGACCATGTCTATTGTTCGGTCAGTGATTATTAGGGTAGCCCGCGGGCGCGACGCCTCTGGGCTGCCTGGTGGGTGTTTCTATGATCATGATTAGCATAGGTGAATAACAAGATGAATGTGGACAAAGTACACTGAAATCAGGGTTTTGCTTCTTGTACTCCTCAAGAGAATTCTGCACAAAGAACGCAAGCAGCTTGGTGGCATGATCACTCTCTACGGCCTCGTAAGCTCTTGCTTCCGCACCGCGTGCAAGGTTAGTCCGCCATCGTGAACTAGTTTCTGGTGGAGGTGGCGGCCGCGTTGAAGCATGGGGTTTGAGAGCACCGAGTGGAGGATGATGGGAAGGCATGTAGTATCGGATGAACGGAAACTCGTTGAAGGATATGCATACATTTGAGATCTTGCGTCGAGATAATTGATAACTGATAAGTATTAGGCGTACGTCAGTAAGGAACGGCACATACCATCTTGGCAGCAAATCTCAGGTCCTCTTCAATACGAACACGCGCAGTTCTGAAAGCTGTGTCATTTCGCGGCGGGCTGAATAAACCAAAGAACATTGCTGGTTCTTGAATAGAGAAGACTTGAGC
Source organism: Termitomyces sp. K1Aa (assembly GCA_018221735.1). NCBI lineage: Eukaryota > Fungi > Basidiomycota > Agaricomycetes > Agaricales > Lyophyllaceae > Termitomyces > Termitomyces sp. K1Aa. The sequence continues at coordinate 3,415 of JABAJX010000198.1, forward strand.
TTCCGTTGCTGGAGATCATGTCAGGGTTGTTGAGGGATCGCAGTTGAAATATCACACACCCCAGAAGTTTAGAAACACCTCTCGGAGTCCTCGCAAATGTGGTTCAGCGGTTGACGATGTCAGTCGTTGGAACAGTTGTTCATCCAGACCTATCAATGCACGTCGTGAAGATGGGTCGGGACACAGAAATGGCAACCTGGCGTACCTTCGACGAAGAAGAGATGGGCGCCGGCGTATTGCTTGACTGCGCCAGAGAAGTCCTTGATTATCCGCTCGACATTTTGCGATGTCGGCATAAGCAGGTATAATGCCTCAAAATCAGGTTGGGGGTCGCGATAGTTGGAGATGGATTCTATCACTGGGCTGTGTCAGGCGCGACGAACTTATGGTACCGTAAGACAAGAGAGAACATACGAGTGACATTCTCCGCCAGAACATCGAATTGCTTGAGCACCGAGCCCAACAATCTTTGCGAGTGCTCATCTACAACCAATATCTTCCATTTACCGGGCGGATTGACGGATCGAAGGATTTCCAGAAACTCTACATATGGCGATATAAACTCGCAGAACAGAGCAGAAATAAGCTTTGAACACACTATTTCTGACGAGAGTTATCAAGGATGACATGTAGAAATGAGAAGCCCTAAGATGGCTAAGATATGTGTGTAAGGTTGGTTTCGGATGCCGTCCATGAATACGGCGATGTCCGATCAGTGATCACTAACATGTGGCAGTGGCGCAGCGATCTGGTAGTACATGCAAGGTACATAGGTACATGAGATACATAGTTGCTGATGAAGAAAATTATTTCGTTTCATTTCAATCGAGGTACATCTTCATCTCTCCCAAACATGACATGCGCAAAATCATCATAAATTAGTCAGTAAGTTTATACAAGCATCACGGTTAGTCCTGCTACGATAGCTGCGCCGAGGAAAGGAATAGTGTTTGTGAAGCCAGCATTCTTCCCTCCCTTCAAATCTACAACTCCATCTCCATCAATGTCAAATCCACCTTTCGCATTATTATAGCTAGGGAATGTCTTGTTGGTGTTAGATTCAAAATAGAGATTTGATGTGGGTAGTTTGCTGCACTTTCCGATGGCCTCCAACTAGTTTAATCGTGTCAGATCGCGAAACGGAATCAAGAGATAGAAATTACCTTGAAGGGAGGGTTGTGGGTCAGAGCGGCATTTAGGGTATAACCAATGGCGAGATCAACGGTAATCTGGAAGAGGTCGTGCTGGAGAACAATGAAGCTGAAAGGAGTTTTTAGTAATGCCGGAAAAATCACAAAAGTAGTACACTTACCCAGTATCGATGACTGTAGCATTACTAAGGATGTTTTGGAAAGTGGCGAAAGAATCCGATCCAGTAACCAAGCCACCAGCAACCTTCCAATCTAATCAAACGCGTAAGAAAACTTGGGCAACATAGAAGAATCTAGACACTTGCCGTTAGTGTCAAATTGGCCACCATCAGGTGTACGAGTCCACATGATAGGAACCAAGCCCATTGCGAGTGAAATAGCACGGACTCGATCATCTGTTGTAATGATATATGAACGAGAAAGAGGAACAAGACCAGGAGGCACCATACCAATATCACCATAGGGAGGCCGCATTGTGGTGGGGGTAACACCAAGAACAGTGCGGATGGCATGACGAGTCCATCCCAGCTCAGCAACAATCTCCTCGTTCGTCAGAGACGTCAGATGCTGGAAACATGACGTTCAAATTCTGTCTACCAAACTCTGTTGAAGACATAACTTACCTTGTGCGACCACGTGTGAACACTGATCTCATGGCCACCCATGTATTCCTCAACCAAAACTTGGGGGCGCTCTATCACACGGGACCCCACTACAAAGAAAGTCGCAGAAATTTTCTTCTCGTCAAGATAGTTTAGGAGGGTTCTTCAAATGATGTTAGTCTAGTACATGCTGGGAAACAAGTACACATAGCGTACTGAGCTGTCATTAATTGTTAGTGATCGTTCTGGCGAAAAACAAGATACTTCGACCTACTGTAGGGTGCTGGCCCGTCATCGAAACTGTCGAAACAATTAGTATATATCGGCCATATGAATATCAGGGTTATCTACCTGACACCCCATGTAAATTTGTCAGGGCACGCAACAATATCTAATCAGAAATTAAGCGGAGAGCGAGAGCGACCAAAATATGAAGGCTTACCGGTGTAACGTGTATGACCTCCACATGTCCACCAGCCGCGGTTAGCAGCATCGGCGGCGGCGGCGGTATCGTTGATGCAAGAACCGTCCACGGTCGGAGCAAGATTTGGAATATTCTTTCCCTCGAGCTCCTTCAACCACATTCTTACCTCATCCGAATCTTTAACAGGTCAATTACTTGATCAACATGATCAGTAGACAGTCAGTCACCTGTAGGAGGAATGTGATCCTCTTCTGGCCAATCAGAAGGGCTAAATACAACTAATGGAGCAAGTTACATTAAGACGGCAAAAATAAAGCCGATTACATGAGGACATACAAGGAGTTGGGAGTGCAGGGGCACCAGAGACAGGAGCCGAGGCACCTGCAGAGTACGTCTTGCTGACGGGAAGGGTAGCTTGGGAAGGCATGCCAAATGTTATGCTCGTAAGTTGGGGGATATCAGTGCCAGAAGGAGCTTGCACAAGGGTGACTCCAGCGGCAGCAGCTTCTGCCTGGCGCTTGTGAACAGCTTCAACATGACGAGGATCCAAGGCTTTGGCATGCGACGTGCTCAGAAGAGCAAGAACAATTGCAAAGAAAGAGGAGGACCGCATAACGGGTAAGGAACGAGTGGTTAAAGAACGGCAGGTGCGCAACGAGGGCGCGGATTAGTGTTGACGAGACTCGGTTAAGAATTCAAGAAAACAAAACTTGAGTACGTACATACAAGAAATTGTTCCGAGGTCAAATAAATAAGACACACGTGGATGGTCAAGCTTTTGATGGCGCCAAGGCTTGCCAAGGACTCGTGGGCGTTTTGGTAGGAATCTACCTGAGCCCACCAGTATCTCAGTATACGTACATAGGTCGTTCTCAGCCTCAGTTTCAGGAGAAATCTATGTATACAGCGAAATCATTCTTCGCAACATGCCAAGGAATCCAAAAATTTGTTACATACCATACTTGGATGATCGGCTAGGTGATAACCAAATTCTAAATAAAGAATGATCGGACCTTGTACAGAATCCGTAAACAAGCCAACTTTGGCGACCGCCCTGCAGGTACAAAGTATCTAATAATAACTAAATACTGTATAATAAGCCACTCTGCGAAGTGCATAAGTATGTACTCGAAGAGAGTAGAAAACCATTCCCTATAAAAACGTTTCAGGCAAACATATCGGTACCGAGCCTTCGGCGTTGTCAGTCAAGTCTGTCAGTATGTAATGAAGGCAGAGTATCCCCAATGAAAGAAAAAGAATATTGATGTACGAATACATATTATAGAGAAAGGCTTGAGCCACACAAATCCCCAGTTGGCAGGGCTGAAGCTTTGAAGGCTGATGAGCTGCTCGAAGTCTATGCAGTAAGTATACAATGTCCCTCGACAGTACAGTTCTACATACTTAGAGAATCCAGACGCCCGTATCGTGGCATTAGCCATTAGCCAAGGACCGGCCAAGCATCGGGTTATTTAACAAAACATCTCTGGACTCGGTACATACCGTGGGCGCCGCCGGGCGGCACAGACTTCGCACATGATGCATGATGCATGATGTCGGACTCGGAAACAGCAATCAAACTGACTTCTATAGAAAGAACTTGCCGGCAACCTTATGTATGTAGAGAAAAGGCTGTCTCGAAAAAGGATGCAAAAAGGGTAGTGAATAATCGGGCGATTGGTTTCATTGAGCTGCAATAACAGAAGGCTGCTTCTCCAAGGGACGTCACTATTCCCAGCCGCATTTTCAACCAGAGCGGCAATGCCAACTCTGTATGGTTAGAGGGATGATTAATCGATGATTACTCGCCTCGGATCGTGACCCGGCCTTCAAAATATCAATGCGCAGAAACAGAACACTCGTGATCCATCATTAATATGAACAAAAAATACAGATGAGGGGGTAAATATGACGACGTAGAGATAATGACGCACAAAACAACTCGAAAGGAAAGAGCAATACTACGAAAACAGTACAATACGAGGACAGCTACACTACTACGAACTTGGGGCCGTCACCGTGGCGCAGACATCATCGACGACGAGTCTGACACCGGCCGTTGCGGCACCGTCGTAGGACGCAAAGCGAGCACACGATCGTCAGATACAATCAGAATTTCGTCCCGTCCTATCCCTTGAGGGTTACGTGGTGGTGGATATTGGTTAGAGTGCTGGTATTGTCCGTAAGGAGGGGCCCCGTAACCGCCATAGGCAGGCTGAGGAGGTGGAGCGTAGGGGTTGTGGTAATCGTATCCTCCCATGTGAGGATAGGGCTGCACGGGGCTGACGGTATTCGTGACCGAAGGAGGTGTATCTGCGAAGAGCAAACGTAGATTCGCACCCTGGATGACTTGTGATAGATGACCAGTCTCAATATGTCGGACCTCCACGAACGAAGGTTCAAAGGCTAAAACAAATGGTTCATGAAGTGCTTATTTGATTTATCAATACCTAGAATCGATCACGGAAGCACCCAGACTCACCAAAACCGGTGGGATTACCCTCCCAATGAACCATAAAGTCTTTCCGTGATTGGCGTCCATTCTTGTTAACGTAGAAGGCAAACTCTGTTTCAAACGGCATCAATATATAAAACGACACAGAAACCAAGAAACAAACCATCATAGCACAACAAAAATTCGTTGTGGATCCTGTAGATTGCCATGGGACGCAGATTCTCCCGCTTTCGGACAAACTCAAGGTTCTCATCATTAGGATCCAGCAAACCTTGTGTATCCAAGCTCTCGAGGTCGACAATCTCAAACCCTCTAGAGCACCCAACGCACATCTTGGTCTTGAGATAGTGTATTGATGTCGACTCCACGGGAATGTAAAACTCCTGCCATCAAAACTGGTCAAAAAAGTCCTTCGTAAACGCCTATAACAACCCACTCTAAACAGCTTAAGGGTATCATTACCACCCTGCAACAATTTACGGAAGGTGGGTTTTGCGCGCCCTCGGATGTTCTCATCAATAGGCTCCAGCGTCTTGAACGTGCTAGAAAGTTGGCTCGACTTGACAATGCAAACGAGAACTCTTCCAAGACAAAAGCCCGCCTTGAAAAACGAGGTATGCGAAGAGATCCGTTTCGCGCGTTTCAGACCAGCCATTGGGTCGTGAGGATCCAAAGCATCCAGAGGGAACGTAATAACTTGTCGCTCTACAATAAATGAGAATTCAATTAGAAACAGACAATTTCTATGAATTCCCGGAGAAGTTTTACCAGACAAAACGATCAAGAGTTGATAATCCTCCAAAACATCCACCTGTGAAACGTCCAATAACGCCAGAACCTTGGTAGGTTCTCGCCCGGTCTCACGAAGGTCAGAAATATAGACACCGTCGTTTGTCCCATACACAATTTTCCGCCCGCCACCTATTCATCAGTTAACAACCCGCTCAACGCCATACCAAATAAATCCCACCACTCACTAAACGGCGCCGCACAATTAACCTTATTATGCCCATAAAAAAACCCATCATTCAAAACGACCGTATCAAAAATCATACTGCGCTCGCGCAACCGCGTCTGCTGCTTCACAATCAAGTCTAGCCACTTCTTATGAAGCACGGGCGTAGGCGCCCACAAGACGAGATTGTAGAACTTGCGTCCGAGATGCATAAAGTTGATCCAGTTTTGTCCCTTTGCTTCGGTCTTGACAACGATAGGCGGGACGCCGGTCGCTGATATACGGTTCAGCGATTGCTTCTTGACAAGAGCGTGTTTTCCTCTCTTATTCGCATTTTGGGCGGCGTCTTCGGGAGCAGCGATTAGGAGAAGTTCGAGCGGTATAGGCTGGGAAAATATCTGTGCATGTTGGAAAGAGGTAAAAATGAGGAATGCTCACGCGTCGATACACCTTGAACTGTTCGTGCTGCTTTGTTTTCATAGGCTTGGTGAAGAGAATGGCATGATCAAACATGTAGACCTGGATGTCGCCATCACGCTTGTTGAAAATGTCTTTTCCAATCAATTCACGGCCTTGATCGTCAAGACGCAAGTTCTGAACGCCTGTCAACACAAGTATTCACCAGAACGAGAAAGCCCTACTCACCACCTGCTCTCCAGGTCTGAAAACCAACTGTTGCTCGAGCTGCGTTAGATTGAAGCGGTTCTCCGTCTTGCCACTCTCCTCGTTGACTCTGCGCAGGAAATCACGGATGATGGTGATCACTTTCGGAAGTACTGTCTTATCCGGACTATCATCCGGAGTGTGCTTGAGGACAGCTTCAAGCAACAGTGGGTACCTCGCCAGTCGAGTGGTGGGTTTCGTGAGATAGGCATTCAATTCGAGCTTACGAGATTCTGGAAGTCGTTCGGTCGTCTGCGGAACCATGTCAATCTACGATTTCGAAAGAAAGATTATCACAACGCACCTCAACGAACTGAGCAAAAGCGATATTCGCATTCTTCTCCTTCTCGAACTCGAACTTCCCATACAACTGATGTGCACCATAATGCACGAACGGTTCGAATTGCGGTACGACATCCAGCAGAACGTCGCCTATGCGCTCAACAACTGCATACGACTTTTGTCGTTTATTCAGCGCGTCGCGCAGCCGTGTGTTGACCACGATGATCTCGTGCAAGTTCCAGAACACCTGCTCAAGGAAGTCCTCTCTGCGATTCGGGGGGAGTACGTCCGAGTCTTTGAGGCGTCCTATCCACGTCTGGAGAGAAAAAAAAATATGGTGAGTACCAGGAGAAAATCGGGATTACCTAGTGGTAAAGACGCGCACATCACGAAGATACTCCATGTCTCGTACGAAATCACGTTCAGTGTAAATGACTTCGTTGATAGCCTCTTGTCGTTTCTTTTCAGCATCAGAAACGCTGTTGACGATTTCTTGAGGTACTGAGTGGATCCAAAGTGTCCCGGGTTCCTACGGAAACTGATCAATATTCCTGAACAGTCTATTCAGGAGGAAAGAAACTTGCAGCGACATCTCCCAAGCTCTCTCGACTGATTTGTTTGGACAACCCTGGCTGAGGCTTCATGTTCAATCTTGACTGCTGCTCGAGTCGTCTTGGACACGCAATGCTGTAACACAACTGATCTCGCGAACATGTTGGAGAATAACAATCCGTGAGCAAGGTAAAAACTCCAGATGGTAGTGGAACGTCGTCCAAACCGACAGAGCCTTTTCTTGGTCGAGTTGGAACAAGTGGCGACACATCACCTTTTTCCTATGCGCACATAATGAATAAAGCGAGTTCAGGAAAACACAAAATGGCTCACTTCTGCAGACGAGTCTGCCCCAGTTTGCGCAAGCAATTCGCTCAGATCCAGACCCACCTCTTTGCCATTCGCGTTCGCAAGTTCTCCGCTGACGAACGGACTGGGCAACTTTGTGGGAAATTGATACAATTCACTCGCGCTATCTCGTAATCGGTGGTCATACGTCACGTCATGAAAGAATTTTTGCGCGTCCAGCGCGCGTCCTAAGAGAAGTGCAAGGTTCCGGTCTGTGGTCTTGATGATATACGCGATTTTATCAACGGCTTCGCGACCGTCAAAAGCGTCCTTGTAGGTGAGTCCATCCTTGATCTTGTCGGTAAGACTTATACGATCGCGGAAAGCGTCTGCGACGCGGGACAATAGTGCGGGGTATACGATTGGTGTTTTGCGGACGGGACGAACGGATGCGGGAGAACTACGGCCTTCTGGTTGTATCTGGGAAGACATGGGGCGAGAGATGCGCCTGCTGGATGGGATGGGTGCGGAGGCGGTGGACATGGTCCTCTCCTGAGGCGCTCGGTCACGACGGGTGCCTGTGAGTCTTGCCATTGATGCAGAGGACTCTAAGGATCGTCTGGATGAGGTAGACGGGTGGCCGACTAGCGTGACTGACTGGTCTCCGGGCGATGGATGTGGAGGAGCGCTGGCAATGGAGGAACGGACGGACAGGGCTTGGGGGGGCTCCGCATAGGTTGGGTAGGCCTGTATGAAAGGTCAAAGGAAGGATGAGACCGTGGGTAGGTAACGTACTATTTCGCTCGCTGGAGAATCGACAACTGAATGGAGTGTGTTCTATTGAGCTCCACGTACAAGTATAGAGATGACGTACCGACATAATCGTTGCGCGCCCATGGGAGTTCACTGTCCTCGTCTGTCCCTTGATCACTCGGAGGGCCGGCGCTATTCGCACCAAAGTCCAGGCCCAATCGACCGTCGTTGTGATTGAGACTGACACCCAGGCGAGGGAGGTCTGCGGGTCGGAGGACCTGGGAAGACAAAGGTCTGTTGGGTGAGGGCTGATAGGTGTTTCTGTATGGCTGTGGATTGCGGTCGTCGGGGTTGAAGGAGAGGACTGATGGTGCCCTTGCGATTTGGGGCTGGAGGTGTTGATACTGATACTGCTGCCTGTATGGGTAGTAGGGGGCGTTGGGCTGGCGGTGCTGGGGAGTGTGGTGGGATGCGCCTGGTCTGCCAAAGATGTCCTCGTATGCAGCGTGCCGTTTGTCGGGGGGCTGGCGGGGACCGAGCGGGCGGTCCATGGCTGCAGGAGCAAAGCTTGTCACACTTCCGATCACAACTT
>JABAJX010000199.1:0-14269 GCA_018221735.1 Termitomyces sp. K1Aa
ACGTTTGGAAGATCTAGGAAGGTTATGTCACTGTACTCGGACCTTGCAAACCTCAGTAACATGCATGAATCCATGACAACGGTCTCGACCTCTCGCCACTTCCATAGTATCATCTCCTGAACCATCGGAGCAGTTGCCAACAAAATTTCCACTACATAGGTGGTAATTCTTCGTTCAATTTACATAGTCTTCAGTCTCTGGATGACAGGACGGTCGCACACAATCACCGTACTCACCGCTACCGTACTCACCGTTTCAGCTCCTCATTGGATAAAAAACGATTCTTGAAGTCTCACGATATAAGCCCAGTCAGAAACCCTGATGATAGTATTTGGCAGCGCAGTGGTCAGACAAGTCTATGTAGGGCATCTGTCTCCGGATTTGTTCAATGTGATATCACCCGGGCTAGATCGTCCTCATGAGAGAGGTGCGACTCAACAATAGGAGCGTCAGAGGTAAACTTTGCCCATCTGAGGCCATACACAGTCTAATGATCCATAAAAGCTTCCGTTTCCTTGTTGCGTGAGCGTGAAAATGCCTGCAAGCTGATTATCGTTGAATCATGAAATTCGAAAGGCCAAGGGTGCTTGAGTTAAACCCAAGTTAAACCTCCTTTTCGTCTTCTGAAACTTCATCGAGCCAAGCATTCATGCAGGGCTATTCGAAAGAAGCCGCGGAGCAGGACAGCTGGTACGCTTCTTTTTTTAACCCCTGATCTGATTCAGTACAGACACTTTACAGTCCTTGTTCCGACATTCCGTAGGGTCCGTGTCTCTGTAACTCTTCCCGAAGCGACACATTATATCACCTTGCACGAGAACAAAATTCTACCTGAACTTCCGCTCACTTCGCTTGAGAGGTGACGTTGATATGGAACTAGGAATTCATGAAGGTTATGGCAAGAGTCCAGGATGAATACATTTTACCCTTCAAGCTTAGAAAATGGGCATTATTGGCCGGATCTTCGATCTTTAGCTATATAATCACATCCGTTCTTTCAGTGCCGCCGAACCCATATAAAGACCATTCCCCTTAACTTAGTTTTTGTCTGACTTCCCCTCATTTTCAGGCATCAATCTACATCTTCTCTCAACGTTCAACATCCGCAATGCCTGGTGGCCCTGCTGCAGTAGGAGGGGGAATTGGAGGAACACAAAGAGTAAGTACTTGCACATTTCTCTTTCTTACCCTCTCTAGACGACTGACCCCTCATTGCTTCAGAATCATCTCGCAGGAATTGCATTAACAGGCAAGTTATCCTTTCCTTGTCATGCTTCCTTTCCTGACCTATGTTCTAATTCGCTCTTAGCCTTCAGTGCCTTTGGTGGTATCCTTTTCGGCTACGACACTGGCGTTATCAATGGAGTCAAGCAAATGAAAGACTGGTTACGAACCTTTGGTCATCCCGATCCAAGCGCACCCCATGGCATCGGTTATTCCATCTCTTCCGCAAATGAGTCTTTGGTTGTGTCCATCCTGTCTGCCGGTACCTTCTTCGGCGCTCTTCTAGGCGCACCCATGGCAGGTATGGGATCCATACACTTTTGTCTTGGGCGCTCAATGCTTATGAACTCCGACAGACTATGTGGGCAGAAAGTGGGGTATCATTACTGCCTGCCTAGTGTTCTCTGTTGGTGTAGCAATGCAGACTGCTTCAACGTCTCTGCCCCTTTTCGTTCGTCGCTTTTCGCGTCCCTGATCATCCATATGTGATTGACATTTTCCCAGGTTGTCGGACGCGTCTTTGCCGGACTCGGGGTTGGTCTCGTGTCATGTTTGATACCGATGTATCAATCTGAATGGTATTGCTCGCTATAATCGGACTCGTCATTACCTATCCTGACAAAAAATCTAGCGCTCCAAAATGGATTCGTGGTGCCATTGTCTCTATGTACCAATGGGCTATCACAATTGGATTGCTCGTTGCGGCCATCGTCAACAACTTCACCAAGGACCGTGACAATCACTCCGCCTATCGTATTCCTACCGCTATTCAATTCGTATGGGCAGCCATTCTCGCCGGTGGAATGTTGTTCCTTCCGGAAGTGCGTCAATCATCACATCAATGATTGGCACGATTTGATTAACTCTAATTTGAAGTCCCCGAGATGGCTTGTCAAACGAGGTCGGGACGATGACGCAGCTGTCGCTTTGAGTAGGATCACGGGTCATAAGACCACTGATCCTGAAGTCGAGATTGAACTGCAAGACATCCGTGCTAATCTCCAGGCAGAATTGGCCCTCGGAGAAAGCTCTTACCTCGATTGCTTCAAGTTCACCAAGAACAGGATTGCTCTCCGCACTCTTACCGGTATCTTCATCCAAGCTTGGCAACAGGTCAGTCCTTCTCCACATATACTATTTCTTGTCGCTTCTAACATGTCTTGTCTTCTTCCAACAGTTGACAGGAAGTAAGTGGCATCATCAATCAAACTCCGTACCAAACCCTAACCAAAAACAGTCAATTTCATCTTCTACTACAGTACAACCTTCTTTGAAAATTCGGGCATCAAGAACCCATTCTTAATTTCTGTTGCCACCAACATTGTCAACGTGTTTATGACCATACCTGGAATGTGGGGCGTCGAGCGCTTCGGTCGTCGGCGCCTCCTTCTCATAGGCGCGGCCGGAATGTGTATTTGCGAGTTCATCGTTGCCATCATCGGTGTCACTATTTCGGTGCAGAACCTAGCTGGTCAGAAAGTTTTGATCGCCTTCGTTTGCATCTACATCGTATGTACCCCCATCCAGCTCATCTTCGTCTCCGCAATTAATATCATCTTCCTTCAGGCCTTCTTTGCTTCGACATGGGGTCCCATCGCCTGGGTCATCACCGGAGAAATCTTCCCGCTCCAGGTTCGAGCAAAGGCTATGTCTCTCTCTGTTGCCAGCAATTGGTGATTTCCATTTCCCTTCCAATTATCGATGGACTCTTTGCTAATTTTTTTGAAGGCTATGGAACTTCGGCATCGGTTATGCTAGTCAGTACTTCCTCGAGGAACTCTTGACATAAAATGAGACTAAACTTGCATCATGTAGCCCCCTACCTCGTCAACACGGCACCGGGCTCCGCTGGTCTAGAATCAAAAGTGTTCTTTATCTGGGGCTCTACATGCTTCTGCTGCATAATTTTCACATACTTCTGTATACCCGAGGTTCGTTGCACCTATCTATTGATCGATGGAAACATATCCAAGTGACGTCGTTCTATTGTAGACCAAGGGACTGTCCCTCGAACAGATCGATATCATGTACCAGAACACACTCCCCGTCAACTCTCTGAAATATCGCCGCCAACTCCTTTCAGAGGGATCATCTTCTTTTACAGAGAAGGACTCGGATGCGAGAGCCATGGAGAAGGTCGAGGACCAGGCTTGAGCCATCATGAGATATTTTCATTCTGTTCTGAGTTCCAGGATGGATTTGCGAGGCGTAGGTTTTATAGTGGCTTGTCAGGATTTCTACTGTCACGTCGTCCCCTTTTCCGCATGCATACTTCTTATCGTATACATAATGTGTATCTTATTCATTCAGCATTTGTCAGTTCAATTTCAAATATCGTACATAGCGCCACCCCTCTCCGACATATTCGTTTGAAGTCATGATGAATGATCATTATTCTTAAGAAATATCAAGTAAAAATACTTCGTATGTACACCGATACCATCTAAGGTTGAAAATCCGATGAGATTCAACCCACTACCCCTTCACATCGGCATCACCAATCGAGTCTATGTCCGAAATACTCGACGAGAATGATATCAATTCAACCCTACCGTCTGGCGAATTTCCGGGTACAACCTCTTTGACACCCACCTCAATCGACGGCGTGTTTTCCTCCCAATTATCTAAGTCATCTGAGTCTATCTCTGCCTCATTGGACGACGTAGGTGACGCCTTTGTTGATGGATCAGGGAAGTCAAAACGTTCCGACGCCAGGAGTAGCGGATCAAGCGTTCCAGGGAATTGATCTTCATTTTGAGATTCCTCAAATGAGGGTAGATCGTCAGGAGACGGTGAAGCAACGGAGGAGTTGGAACTCTGAGAGCGCATTGACCAAGGATCATGAGAAAGAGGCGGAAGTGCGGGTAATGGGAGGGCAGTCAGTGTGACACTGTCCTCGCTGGGTGGAGTTGGAGCCTGTGTCTCGATGGTCATGCTACTGTCGTCTACATCTTGCTGCTTCTTGAGTCGCGCTTCCTCGATCTTGTGATGGGTCTTTCCGCCAAGGGGGGTAGTAGACCGTCGGCGGTAGAACAAAAGATATGCGTTTGCGTTCTGGAAGCAAGCGTGTGAATGGACGTAGACGGGGATTAACGAAAAGATGATGGATACTTACGACTGCATCAGTGGCTTTGGCAGCCGTCACGAACGAGTCATCGAAGTGATACCACTTGTCGTTGAGGTGATTAAGCGCATAAGCCCGGTAGTGACCACCGCCGAGACCTCCCATGTGCTCGTCAACGCCGAAGAGATCATAGACTAGAGGCTCATCAAGGTTACCGAAATCAAACTCTGTAAGATCAAACCCTTGTTCCACAAGCCTCTTAGCAACCTCCCGCTCTCCTACCATGCTGCCAAGGTTGAGTCCTTCTATCGGGAAATCGATGAAGGTGTCTATCTTATCTCGTAAAGCCCGACTATTACTGAAGCGTTTTAGATGCACCACGAGGATATCGGGAGCCTTCCAAAGATCGAATTTCTTTGTGGCTTGCTGATGCTTCTTGCACTGCGGACAGTACCACAGGTCATCTTCTCCAAGCCTCTCCTCCTTCGTGAACTCGTCCAGGCAATCCTGCAAGTTCAGACCTTTTTCCCTCTTCTCCATGGCCGCCTTCTTCGCCCTAGAATATTCAGGGTGTTGGAACTCGGGCCAGGCATCCCAGAGAGCGTGTTCATATCGTGAGGAATCGTCGCCGAAATAGTAAGCCTTCATGTTTTCGTCGAACTCACAGTAAAATGCATCGCCTTCACGAAGGAGGGCCGGCTCCACATCCGCAAGCTCAATCCGACGGTCCCACGACTCCCATCGATTGTTAGAATAGTAACTCGACTGGGTGCCGTAGTCTTTGTGATTACTTTGCAGTCTGAGATTGAAGATATCCTTCTTGGTCCCTACTGGTCGAGGTATAGCAATGCTCGCTGTGGGATCGGTCATTTCATTCTCGTCCACCAGGGTGAAGCCTTTCTCATCAACAATATCGCCATCTATGGGTTCCGCCTGTTGGTGTGTGACTACCTTCCCGTCCTCCGTAATCTCGGTGAGCGAATCGGTGGGAGCGGGAGAAAAGCCGTTGAGTGTGATTGGAACTAGGTCTGCCTCCGAGGCGGTCGTCTCCTCCCATTTGAAAAGGTCTCTGGCATTCGCCGTCCAACGCTGTAGCCGGGCCAAAACTGCGTCGTACATTGCATTAAAATCTGTCGCCTGTTCCGGAGTAATAGCAACGACACTGGGATAGCCGAAAAGGGATCCACCCTTGTTCGATAAATACGTTGCGCGCGGGCGTGGATTGAGGTCAACAAGATACATGGGGACTATAAAGGGGTCACCCGCTTGTCTCTTATATGACCTGCTCTGTTGTGAATTGCAGGGGAGCTCGAAACAGACGATGATATCGTTATCTCCCATGTCCCCGCATGGAAGATTGTCGTCAAGGTTCTTGTAAAATCTATTGTTGAATATTTCTAGGGTTAAGAGCTAATCGAAAATCAGATTCAGAATTCATCCTCAACGAAATCCAAAGACTCACATTATCGGGTTTGGCGTCCATCCAGCGACCAAGAAGAATTTTAAGATCTTTGAAGGATGCATCTCTGTTGATTTCAACAGGTATCTGAAGACAATCACTCAATCATTTTTGCTGAAACAAAATAGGTGTAAAAGTACCTTCCGGTGAGGCTTGTCTGTGTCCCAGGGAATGTAGTATATGCTATGCTCCCACTTCTTGTTGACAGGTAATGGAAGCGTTAAATACATGAAGGGGTCAAAAGTGATCGAGACCTACACGACCACGTTAAGATAATGGAAAAAGACGGGCATAAGGAAAACGTACCTTTTCACATTCGGGACAGATCAGCGTGCTCTGATACTGGCCTTGGAAGAGATCGACGATGACACTATCATTTCTCTTCATGTAGCCCTCCCACGAAAGTTTTGCAAGTTTTGCAAGTTCCAGATCTCCGCCACCTTCCCAGTCCGGCTTTTCTACATAAGGTTTCTTCAAGACGCGGTTAAGGTCTTCATGAAGGCCATCAAGCAGAAATGCCACGAGCTCCTGTGAGTCGTGTTGTTGATATCCACTGAACTGGGGCGCAAAGCGCTGAAGCTGCGACTTGAAGTCGCGTGGAGAATATGAAGTAGAACTTCCACTGGAAGCCCAGATACGTTGTAAAAGAGCGCCAAAAGCTTGTGCAATGGCACCGTGCATGCCAAGAGGGTTATCAGGGTTCAATTCCTCCTGATATAGGTTAGCTATGAGGGACAAAGGTCATGGAGGTGTCGGATTGATCGGTATCATGTAACATACTCAAGAAATAATCAGTAAGCTCTTTGCTGTGAGCGAGACATTGGAGCGCAGAATTCATAAAGCACGTATTTCCCCTAGAGAGACTGTGAGGAAGAGGAAGAAAATGGGAAATAGGCAACTGACATGTTCCCCAAACCCAGAGTACCAGGTTCAAGTGACTTCTCCTTGGAACTAGAGGAAAACGATGATTTCCATGAGGTTGTAGATAAACCGTAGCCATCCCTTCTCGCAACGGATGTCGAGGCGGTCGTTGTGCTAGTACCTGGCATACGATTGAAGAAACCATCTGACGATTTGAAAAGCGGAGCAGGAACTTCTGGGAGTCCCGCGGACGTGGACGGCGGAGGTAGAACAGCTTCCGAAATCCAGCCAGATTCATCCTTGAATTCAACGACAAAACAATCATCAGATTCGACGCATTCTTCCTCTGCTGTCTTGTCCGGACTATCTTCAAGGACCTTTCCGTTTAAGTCTGTAAGCTGAGAGAGGGGAAAATCGAGCGAAGTCCAATCGTCCTCTACCGCACCAATTCTCCAAACACGATAAACTGCGTCTCCTTTGCCCTCTGGTACTACGGCAGCGGCGAGGAGAGTGTTCAATGTTTTGACTGTCTCCCCTGCGGAAACTGTGATACGGGCAAAGGAAAGACTCTCGGATTTTGTCTTGACGAGTCTAAAGACTCTCAAAACCGGTGGGCGCAACTCTAGAGAAGCCTGTTTCGACGAACCTCTCTCGATTACACGTCGTGGAAGCGGGTGTGTTGCTTCACCGTACCTTTTGTCGACGATTAGAGACCAAGGATAAAGATAAAGCATAACCTCACCAAGATATAAAGCACTGCCAAACTTCTTCCGGCACGAACTCTAGATCAATGCCCTCAGATATTGATGTGAGAAGATTGCCGTAAGAATCAAGAAGAGGAGAATTGTCAATTGGGCCGAGATCCTGCTCATTTATCGGACCTTCCTTGTCTACTTCGCCCGTCAAAGCTTTCCGCCAGCGTTTCCACCAATGTCTCGCGACCAAATACCACGTCTCTCCGACTTCCATCCTGCGCACTTTGCAACGATCCACATATGTCACTCTTTCTTCTGCAGGAGCCACCTTGAGGATCTGGGGTGGTGCTGAAGGCTCTGGCATGAGGAACGCAGGAATATTATTCTCGCCTTGCTCTGCCATGTAAGAGTCTATATCGTGATTTGGATCGGCGATGGTCAATGTAGACATCTGGTCAGCTCGTGGGCTCCTTGAGTCGACATCCATGGAATTTGTGTCGGCTGTGACGCGCTTGAGTGAGGAAGATGATGCATCGGACTGCATGGACTGACTTCGTTGACGTTTTCGACTTCGTTGGCTGTCGGTGGGCGATGGGGAGCTCGCTGGAGAGGTTTGAAGAGACATTTGTCCAAAGAAAATAAAAGTTATGAAAGAGAAAACAAGCGCGCCACGCGACCTTATAACGCCTCAAAGAACAAGATCAAAGAGAAAACAAAAGCATCCTTTAACATACGCAAGCAGGTTAGATCTGGGCTGGCTACCACGTGATTGATTGATCATTGGTAATCGATCAACCATGATAAGATCCCACTTCGATTCCCCACAGTGGCCGCGGCATCTTCGAATTCCAGCATCTCTTCCCATTCAACCCCAACATCGCATTTACCAGGCCTACTTCATGTCTATACAAAGTCAGATACCAAATTCAAACTTTGACAACTCATTTCTCATTCTTCCCTTCTAAACAGATAAACATTTCCTGAACACACCCGCATCTATTGTTCTTGATTCTCTTCGCGGCCTCTGTACAGTAAATCCGGACCTAGTCCTAGACGAGAAGAATAAAAGTCAGTTTTGTCCTGTCACTATTACCACCATTCTAACAATTGTCAGCTGTGTATCTCGGTTCCCATGACAGATCGAAAGTTGCACTCCTTTGTGGCGGAGGATCTGGTCATGAACCCTCCCACGCCGGGTTTGTCGGTAAGGCGATATCTTACTGTATCAAACAAACGTTATATATATCCATAAATACAGGTCAAGGCATTCTAACGGGTAAGTGCGCCCCGTCAAAGTTAAATGCCAGGCGCCTATCGAACATGCTGATGGTGACGTCATAAAAAAGGCGCTGTGTGCGGAAATGTTTTCGCCTCTCCAAACGCAAGTCAAGTACGCCGCGGAATCGAGTTGATAGATAATGACAAGGGGTATCATTCTCCGTATCAGTGCTCGTATCAGCTACTTACACTCTTTACTATAGCACTGTCATCATCGTAAAGTGAATACTGTTTATATCTTCTGCCAGAACTCTGGGTGAACATGATTCAGAAACTATACTGGTGACATCTTAAATTTCGGGCTGGCTAAAGAGCAATATTCTGCCCTCCACCCAGAGAAGGCTGATCAAGTCAAGTTCGTTATTGTAGGAGATGATGTTGCTGTGGGAAAAACACAAGGAAACATCGTTGGTAGAAGGTGTGTAAGGTTTACTGTTTCTTCCCTTCACCAGCATCTTATATAAATCTAGAGGACTTGCAGGAACAGTATTAGTTTACAAATTAGCAGGAGCTCTGGCCCACCGTGGTGGAAGTCTCGATGAAGTATACAACATGGCTCAATGGGTCTCATCAAACGTCGGTACTATTGGCGTCGGCTTGGAGCATTGTCATGTATGTCTCCAAGAAAATCCACAATTCGTGATAATTTGCGACCTATCATCAGGTTCCGGGCACTGCAGCGGCAACGTCTCACCTCCAGGCTTCCGAAATTGAGATAGGGATGGGGATTCATAACGAAAGTGGCAACCGTCGTCTCTCGCCTAACCCTCCCTTGAAAGAGCTTATTCCTCACCTTCTCGACTTACTTACGTCTACCTCAGACCCAGAACGCTCGTTTTTACCTTTCCAGAATGAAAAAGGCAAAGATGAAGTCGTAGTTCTCGTCAACAATCTTGGTGGCGTGAGTGAACTGGAACTCGGCGCGATTGCGAAAGAGGTACACACTACTCTTCATGCACGTGGTATCATAGTCCATCGCATGCTCTCCGGTACCTTCATGGTTAGTTTGTCTTGGTTAAAATGTCATGTCATGTCGAATTTACTTCATTTTCCCTTCAGACCAGCCTTAACATGCCAGGATTCTCAATTACCCTTTTACTTCTTCCATCAAAGAACAACGCCTCCGCGCCTTCGCAATCCCTCCTACTATCTCTTCTTGACGATCAACCCAACGCCCCGGGTTGGAAGTGGTTCTCACATGCGGCACCTCCTACCCAACCACGCCTTGCACAAAGCACATTCAAGGCAGAAGCCGCTACAACCGGATTGCTTCTCAAGGTTGTAGATGCTAGGGATTTCGAGACAAGCGTCATGCGCGCTTGTGAGGCTTTAATTGCCGCAGAGCCAGAGATTACGCGAATGGATACCATCGCGGGTGATGGTGATTGTGGTCTCACTCTCAAGGTCTTTTCTCTTCAAACATCATTGGCTATCCACTGATATCACTTTTAGGCGGGAGCCGAAGGTATGGACCTTTCACTATGTGAAAGGACAGCTCTTGATAGACATAACAGCTGTTTTGAGAAAGCTCTCTGAAGGTCAAATCAGTGGAAATGATATAGGCGGTTCAATTATTGCCGTTGCGCAAGTTGCAGAAGAAGCTATGGGAGGAACTAGTGGGGCACTGTACTCGTGAGTATAACAATGATTAATATCTTACACTTTCATCAATTTCGATTAGAATCTTCTTCTCTGCCCTTGCACAGGACCTCCATTCTAATGCGACCACCAACGGCATTGTTACAGCTGAGTCTTGGAGCAGGGCACTCACCTATGCGCTGACCAAATTGTATACCTACACACGCGCGCGCCCTCCGTCCCGCACTCTTGTTGACCCTCTAGCAGCATTTATTGAAACCCTAGCGAAATATTCTGGCAACAATCTGAAGACTGCCATTGAAGCTGCTGCAGCAGGAGCAGAGCACACAAGAGATGTCGAAGCCAAAGCGGGACGTAGTGCTTATGTCGAAGGTGATCGTTTGAAAAAGGAGAAGGTAGCAGATCCGGGAGCATGGGGCGTCAAGACGATTCTGGAGAGCTTAGTAGTGAATTGAGACTATCAGGAGAAATAGCAAAGGACTACAAAGTCTGTACAAATGTGTAAATATTACCCAAGTATGAGAAGTCATTCAAGCACCGTCTGTGTATCCTGACCGAATTTGAGTGACGCCTTCTTGGTTGATGATCTGAATACGTCACCCAGGGGATTGGGGGCAGGAACTCCAGACTCAAATGTTTCCTCCCAACCATCCAGAATACCTTCGACAACCTTGACTCCTGCCCGGTACGTGTTTTCTAACGATACTGGAAAGCCAGGGCTAGGATTGAATAGGTTCTCAACAGCACTTTGTCCTTCTGGTGGTCGATCAAAGTCTGAAGCAGTCCGCTGGACAATAATGCGGGCGAAGTCCACTGCGCCCCGCAAAGCACCCCGCAGCAGGGCGGCAAGCACTGCATTGTCTTCCTGTTGCGATGTACAATAGACACCTATGCCATCTGTGAACAGCGATGCAGTGTTCTCGAAGGCCTCCGCAAGCAAGTTGCCGCTCCAAAAGTTGTCCGACGTGGCGGTATCACATTCCACGATAGACGGGGGCGCTGCCCCAGCTGCGTAGGCAGTAGTTGTTGCGTATTGGGATCGACGTTCCCGCGAGGCCTTAGAGTCGGTTAGGCTAGCTTTAGCAGCAAAAGTGACGGCAAGTTTGCGAAGCGCGTCGTTGACTTCATAAACTTCAGTACCATATAGCACACTTGGATACTCCCAAGGTGCTTTGCTTCCCTGCGGGATATATCCAGTTGGAGAATAGGCAGGTTTCTCACGGGCGTCAAATTCATATTGTAACGCAACTTGTACGGCGAAACGTGCATAGGTCACGGAGCCGATGGTAGCAAGTTTGGGGTTCACTCCTGCTACTCCAGCAATAAGGAAGTACGTGGTCGTAAGATCGAAGACGGAAGAGTGAAGAAGAGAGCTGATTGTAAGTGCCGCATTAATTTCAGCTTCTCCAGTTGTGAGTTGGCAGATAGTACCATCACTTGTACAATGAACGTCGGGAAAGAGAGGAAAGAACCCTGGAACTGTGATGTCTTGAGCAAGAACATCAAACTCTGGGATTCCATACCACACCTCGCCCTCTCCGGAGTACTAAGAGTCAAAAGTGAATGATAACTATCGGGGCACAGTGACGAGGTTCAACTGACCAGCGAGATAATGACCACCTTCGGCTTGATCTTCAAAACCTCCGGTTCGTTGCCACAAGAGAGGACGGAAGACTCTGCCTGGAGAGGGAAAATCGCACCACACTGAGTTGATTGGTTTGAGCAGGCTGAGGGAACAACCAGTGCCAATAATTGAATGGCCAGGGCAAACAAGGACCAGTCGAGTCCCCTGTACATTGTAGGGCAGAGTCGTCAGAGTAGATCCAGAGAGGAATGAAGAACGAGTTCGCAACAGTTTGTCGACGCCTTCTTATAATGATGTTCGTCATGCTTTCATTCTACTTTCGTTGAGATTGAAGCGAAAATAGCTGTTGATATCAAAGTATCAATCTTCGAGTGGAATACTTGGGTGAGCAGAGAGCCTATATTGGCCAGACTCTTCTTTTCTGCCAAAGAGCGAGAAAGACAACACATGGTTATTCTCAGCTTTGGTGGCCTACATCGCAAAGAGAAGGCAAACCAATTTTTTTCCATGCATTTTACACGTATGTATTTTGATTTTAAATGATAATAATTACATAATAATGATGGTTGAAAGCCCGGTTGAAAATAGGCCTGTTCCTTCATGCTTTCTCATCTTATGGCTTGAACCCCAGGAACACTTACGATGACAAAAACTAAGCATTGACGTCGACAAAATAATGCTCACAGGATCCCATTCTATCGTTCGCCAGTTGTCTTTATATCCTTTTAGTCGAAGGGAAGCAGGATAGCTGTTCTTGCTGATATGCCTCACAACAGTCTGGCTGTGGTCGACCGTTTCCAACTTTTCCATTACGCAGCTGGAGGTCTTCGTCTTCTAACTCGAATGGGATTTCTCACGTATCAAGGTAGAACGGGGCCGTATCGGCCCGCGCAGCCACGGGACCAATATCCGAGTCATCCATAGAATGCTTTGGTGAGCCGGTCTTGTACACCCACGAACTCACTTCAGGCGCACAACATGTCCAAGGAACCAATCGCCCACCAACCTCTGCACCCCTCTGTCATCGCCCGGCTCGATCCCGAGTACGTCGAATTCCACAACACAGCGTTGCAATATATCGTCCCACCTCACACTCTCCCATGGGACCCGGCCATTCGAGATGCTCCCGCGGTTCCTGGACAGTCCACACCGCTCGCGGTGGCACAGATCCAGGATTTTGACCTCACTCATACGAAAATGAGGAGCTTCATGCCTTATGGAGACGTCCCAGAAGGGGGCTGGCCTGTGTTTATCTTCTTTCATGGAGGAAAATGGACTTTTTACCTGTTTCTTTCAGAGAGTAAGTTGATGTATTTCTATAGGGGGATGGACATTAGGGAACATTGCTAGCGAGACGTCGTTCTCGACTCACATGGCAGTCGGTAGGTGAAATACTATATAGTATATATCTCGCCGTGCAAATCCCAATTCTTCCAGGTGCACATTGCATCGTGATCTCAGTAGATTACCGTCTCGCACCCGAAGATCCTTATCCCGCCGCTGTAGAAGATGCCATCGATGCCCTCAACTGGGTTGTCCAGAATGGTGCCAGCTCCCTAGGGATCAATACATCCAGAATTGCAGTTGGTGGATCGTCAAGGTGCGTCGACCGTCCTTTCCCCTCCGTTCCTCAAGTAGATATATATATATGACCGACGACTACATACGTATATAGCGGAGGAAATCTCGCAGCGATCCTTGCTCTCAAAGCCGCTGAGCGTAGCCCCCCCATCCCTCTAGTGTTCCAGCTCCTCATCGTCCCCGTAATCGACAACACATCCTCAGTCGACGATCTCTGGGCTGCAAATACAAACTCACCGTGGCTTAGTCCCGGTCGTATGATGTGGTTCCGTAACAACTACCTCCCGAATGTAGAGGACCATACAAAATGGGATGCGTCGCCGATATATGCACCGAGAGGATTGCTAGCGAAGGTTCCGAGTGCGTGGATCGGAGTCGCGGAGCTTGATATTTTGATGGAAGAGGGTGTTTTGTATGGTGCGAAGTTGAAGGAGTTGGGCGTACAGACGGAGACGGTGGTTTATGAGGGGGCACCACATCCGATTATGGCGATGGATGGTAAGTGTGTGTGTGTGTGTGTATGATCGACTGTGGTAATCTGAACGGGTCGTGTGTTTTGTTTTCGTTTCATAGGGTGAGTGCTCTCCCTGTAGCATTCAGGATCACAAATAGATAACAATTGACCTTTTTGACGGACGTTAGAGCGTTGAAAGTAGGCGCACGTCTAGTTTTGGACGCAGCGAGGGCGTTAGCGAAGGCCTTCGGACATCTTCAAGAGCGTTCTATCTCGGGAGAAGCAAAGGGTTGAAGCGTGTCATGCTATTATTGTCAAATCGTTCGCTTTGTACATATGTTGTATGGGGTTTTACGGGATAACATCAACGGACTGCCAAATAGGATCGTTCAACCTTCCTGGATGCTGGACGAAAGTTGAATAATGTAGCATGTTGTTCCCAGAGTGGAAGGTCGTGGATCCGCTACGA